>SDWI01000006.1:1410887-1424111 GCA_009193005.1 Lamellibrachia luymesi
TAAATACTGCTACACAAACTACAGAAATACATATATAACAAATGCTATAAACAAAATGTGCCAGCAATTAATTGTTGAAATGTGGATTGCTCGGATTCTTCGGAAAGATTTCATATTCGCGTATTGTAGATGACGCCATGACGCTGTCAAATCATCTTGCATTAATTTACCTTTCGTGATGTTTAACATAAAAATATTGACGGATAGACAAAAATAATACATTTATAATAACTTTTATCAACAAAACATGCAATTAGTTAACTACAGGAATACGAATGTCAACGGATTACAACGCGACGAAGGGTCTTTAAAATATTCGTTCACTCGAACCCACCGACCGTAGCTTCCGAACGACAATTAAAACATAACAAATTAGCGCACACCGGGTCATGTTGCCCACGTTTTTCTGAAAAACGGCAGTTGTGCACTGCAATAATATGCACATCATTTTAAAGCTAAGTAATTATTGTGCTGTTCTTTTTTATTCCTATTTTGAATTTTTTTTGATATACCCACCCTGAGTTGGGGTCTGAATCACTGATCGCCCACTATATCCAGTTATATATAGATCAGTGGTGGGCGTGCGCCATCCAGTTATATATAGATCAGTGGTCTGAATAGCCTCGATTCCCGTAACACACCGTGTTTCTGTTAAACTGACCGATCCCTCGTCAAATGCCTTATCATTCCGCTTGAGGGCGGTACCGTACATATTTTTTGGTAGTAAACAAGTTTCTGAAACTCCAAATGGCTGCGAGCAGTTTACTATTAATTCGACTCATTCGGAATCTTCCAGGTCCGGCATTCAACATGATTGCTTATGTCCGACTCTCCTACAAGTTATGATGGCGGAAGCGGTGTATTCCGATGATAGCGAGACAAGAGGAAATAAGACGTTCGAACGATTCTGTTCGACGACAAGTGGCGTAACGTTTACGTCCACAGATGAAGAATACGATCTCTTATCGCTGCCCGAAGTCGACGAAGATTTCTTCGATGATCATGATTTACACGATGACAGTTCACGCGAAGGTAGTAAGTTGTTTGGCTGTCCCAACTTTGGTTAAATTCATTCAATCGTATCCTCTTGCGAGGTAGTTAGCAGAATGGATTGAGACGAGTCATGACATGATCGAGTAGGCACTTAAAAATTTTTTTTTATCATAATAGAACATTGGCAATTGATTTAAATGAAAGGTGAAATGTAAAGGAATCAAAAACTGATTTTTTATGAATATATTTTTATTAGATCCAAAGATGTTGCGATTTTAATACGGTAAAAATCAATGTATCATTAAAATTGCAATGGCATAACTTTTTTATTTTTGCATATATTTTAATAATTATATCAGGAGTTGCATGGACATTAAGTAGGGTCATAAATATGCATAATCCAGTCATGTATCATTAAGAGTAACTCAATTAATTCAATTAATAAGTCAATATTGGCTAATTAGTGCATGAAGTCAACTGACTGACACATGTCCATAACTTACATGATTATTAAGATATTTGTATAATTTGTTCAGGGTTTGCAAACTAATTAACCAGGGTCATAAATATACATCATACATTCATTTCATAACTCAATTGATGCAATTAATAAGTCAATATTGGCTAATCTATGCGCAAACTCAACAGGACAACACCTTTTAAAAGGCCATAACTTCCATGATTATAAAGATATTTGTATAATTTGTTCAGGGTTTACAAACTCATTAACCAGGGTTATCAATATACATCAAACATTTCATTTCATAACTCAATTGATGTAATTAATAAGTCAATATTGGCTAATTAATGCGTAAACTCAACAGGCCGACACCTTTTGATAAAATGCCATAACTTCCATGATTATGAAGACTGGATAATTTGTTCAGGGTTTTTTGTTCAGGGTTTACAAATTCATTAAACAGGGTCATAAAATATACATCACACAGTCATTTCATAACTTTATTGATGTAATTAATAAGTAAATATTGGCTAATTAATGTGCAAACGCAACAGGTCAACACCTTTTTTATGCCAAACTTCCATCATTATGAAAATATTTGCATAATTTCAAAACACATTAAGTAGGGTCATAAATATACATTGGTCATTTATCATTAATAGGAACTAAATTAATAAATCAACAATGGCTCATCAGCATGCTATCTCAACAGACCAATACATTTCAATAAAAAGCCACAACTTCCATGATTATGAAGATATTTGTGTAATTTTGGCAGAGCCTGGGCTTTCTTTCCCTGCCAAAGAACACGAAAATAGTCTTGCAATGGTGACTATGGTAAAATAATTATTGGAGAAATATATACTAGTTGGTGTTCCATACAGAGTGCTAAATGTTTTTTTGGTGAAACAATGTCATTATATAAATATAACACAATTTATTATCTATTCTGACATTTTGTAATTTCCTGCATGTACAGTCTACTGCAAGTTCAGTACAGCAATTAATGAATTATTAACTAGTGATTTAGAATATCTCTTGCACAGTTTTTTTTTCAATCATTGAAAAATTACATAATAATTTCATTATTCTACTAACTTAGCACAGCCAGGCCCAACAAGTTTAATCAATATCAATAATTTTTATTTTAGACAAAAGAATACATGCAATATGCATTATGTAAATATACTACTTGATATTGTAGTAATATAGATATGCAAAATTAAAAAGTAAAATATATATATATGTACCATTACTAATAATCATTAAAATCAAAAATTATTGGCTTTGTATTATTTGTAATGAATTAAAATCATAGAAATGTAAATAAGTCATGATTTTGGTTAAATCGATCTCGCTCTCCAACTCCAAGAATCAAAATCGGGTGAAATTTCACAAACTAGGGAACCATGTGCATTCGCGTAGTGGAAAATATTTCGTACACAGACTGACTAAGACCTCTAGAAGAAGTCACAAACATATGGATGGAATCATAAATAGCTTTGTCTGCTAAACTTACACCAGAAATACACCTATGTCCTGTAATCGATGTATTTCACCTTGATTTTGGTTCAATTTTAATCAAAAACTGATGTTCATGAAAAGGAAATTACTATTTTCCAAACTGCCGCTGTAAGTCGCGGAAAGGAACGGAAACAGCCGACAATACAGGATGTAAAACTTAAGGACAACCCTGGTGCTGAGAATTGGCACAGATAAACGGATCCGATTTTTCGACACACCACGCGAGCTGCTCAGCAGATTTTGTTGAAGTGCCTATCATGAGACACGAATCATCATGGCATGCCATCATGGTCTATGCCCATGGACGCTTCAGCAGTTCCAATGGTTCATGAGAGATGGAGTCCCCAGCTGGGGTGACGGATGTTTCGGCCCATAACGGTCCGAACCAACCGTTTTTGCAAACTGAACCATGCAGTGTTCTCATTAGCATGGGTCGAATCAACTGTGTATGCAACCAGTGGCAGTGCAAGCGGACTCCATGGCATGGGCCGAAACGACTTTCGTATTCTAACTGGGAAATGTGCCCTGTGGACCGTGTTTATTATTATGTCAAGCGCTTTCTGTTATTTGGTAGATATTGCCCTATAATGATGATATATTATTACAGTATTAGCATGTTTCTGTATGCACTCATAATTTCCATTTTCATTGAATCAGGCCATAAGCTGAAATTACTAAATTCTTAGAATTCCGCTGCTTAAAATTCAGCTACTAGCATGGGCCGAATCATCCATTACTGAATTCAATAGCGATGCAGTTTTCAGCAAAGAATGTGCTGAATCATCCGGGACCTTCCAGTAGGTTACACATTTACCACCTGTGTGTGATCTTTTACATCCCCTGACACAGATAGAAGGGACCAACAGCTTTTAGTGTCTCTTCCGAAAGACACAGACAAAGTCGAGTGAATGAAATTGAGATAAGGCTAAGTTTCCAAACTGCAGGTGGCTTCGAATGCTTTTTAGGCTATTACGCAGCACCATAGAGCATTAAGTGATTATGGCGCTATATAAATATCATATTTTATTATTATTACAACGCTGGTCCCTCGACTGGCAGTCTGATGCTCTACCACACAGAAACTTTTCTACGTTCTAATGACTATTTAGTTGCTTATAGAAATACATAATTTTTATATTAATATACTCTCTTATTATATGCCTTGATTTGTTGTTTATTTAGTGTTTTTTTTGTCAAGCTGAAAACTGAATAGAAATAAGTTTACAAAACGTCAGAGAACTGGTTTTGCTCCAACGTGCATAACCGGGAATTATTATATGTAATGACATTTCTTAAAGTTACTCTATGACATACATACATACATACATACATACATACATACACATAGGGTTATTATTTGGCTTGCATATATATATATATATATATATATATAATATAAGGGGACAAAATTAGGGGGTAGAGTAATATGTCCATGTTAAGCACCAACCAAGTAACTATTTTGAAAAAAAATGAGTTGAAAACACCCCTTTTCAACTAATACACGTGGATCCATTTCCAAAAGTAAAAGTGGACAGTTAACATAAAATGCTGTAAACACACAACTCACCCATAAAAGTATTTGTTATTATGCATGTTAGTAAAACAACATGATGCAAAATTACATATGTTCAGGGTTGGAAAAATCATGATTTTTATTTTTTTAAATCAGATTTTTTATTTAAAAAAAAATCTGATGTGTACCTGAGTCTTAACAGAGGGTACATGATTTTAGACTGATAGAACATTATATATACGCTGTAATATAATTATAATACAGGTTGACTTAAAACAGCAAAAGAAATGTTTTGGAGTGATTTAAATCAAATGATTTAAATCATACAACTCTGCATAATAATAGCATTACTGTTCGTAATACTACATGTTACTGTTAGTAAAATTACACATGTATGTTGTTGCTCTCCACTTTGTCCCTGAAGTTTCCTCATCAATCAAAATGGCTCAAACACGTCATTGTCCAAAAAACTACAACGTGTACAACACAGTACAGTACAGTACAGTAAAATAGCTAAATCCACCTACAACCATTGTTAGGCTGGTTCCGACATGCCGTTATTGGCCAAACCAGACCAGATATACATTTATGCATCTGAGGTAGTGAGGACTTTAAAAAGATGCTTATAATAAATATATATTGGTGAATATTTTAACTTGGCAGCAATTGGTGAAAATTGACCCTCAAAATTAAACTTCCAGCAGTGTTTTTTTCTATGTTTTCCTGTCATGTGTACATAGATGTTTGGACATCCAACACATCAAACATAAAAAAATCTGATAATTTTGGAGAAAGTTACAGGTTGATAAAAGTTCAGATCAAAAAACTATCAGAACGTCCGTAACTATTTATGATAACCAAAACAGTATGTATTAATTCTTTTTTTTTTCTTTTTTTATTATTAGGCCCTGTTATTTTTCCTTGTTACGTTTTTTCTGGTTTAATGTGGTAAAAATGTGGTACTTTATGCAATCAACAACACAACACAGATATAGAGATATGAAAAGGCCAAATGAATGACGTTTATTGTGGGGATTAAGTGTAAGCCCACTTTCAAAGAAATGTAAAACAAAGAAATGTGGGCTCCACAACCCAACGCCAGGCTGACTACGCCCCATGCGAGCCTCCTGGACGTCTGGTTCAATAGCATTACTATTGTCATAGAACACCCTTAAACCAAATAGCATAATGCCCTATATGCTATCACGCAGTCTATGAATACAACTACCTGCTTAAAAATACACTAGCTCTAACTGGAATAACTACAAAGGTGGGGCCAATTCGCCCCATTACACGAACAGTTCTAAAATCCAAGGTGGAAGGGAAGCGAGCTGCATCCCCGCATTAAAACCCGTGAACACTTCTGGGAAAGCCAAAACTCCCATGTCCACTATCACAAATAAAAAATGGGAAAGCTTGGAGACCTGAACACCCCCACTTCCACCAAAGATGTACAATTGCTGCTAACCTGTAAACACCCAACAGGGAGAAAGATGGGGAGGAGGGTGGGACAAATTTGCAAAGCGCATCCACTCCGTATGCTTTCACAAAACGAAGTGGCTAGTCCAAGTTTGAAATCTGTAGCGTCGCGCAGCTGGTGCGAGCTGATTGGTTAAAAATATGGAGGCAGGCAAACTGGGTCACACAGCGCGTCACCCAGCTCTGCTGGAATTAGCATAATAGAATAAATTAGCAATGGACTAATCATTAACTGTATGTGGTGCAGGGCTAGGTCCAATTACACAAAATTATATCAATTACATTTAATTTTTAATTTCAATTACAATTACAGTCATAATTTTCCAAATCAATTACAATTGCACTGTTTTAATTTCAATTATAATTACATTATGTGGAACCAAATATATTCAGCATTTGTTAATTATGTATTTGTGCGCGTTTTGCTGAATTTCAATATTTTGTACACAATTGATAAACAAATATAACAGTAATGTTTGTACAACTGTGTGACTTTGTAAATTGTGACTTTGAATTATACTAAATAAAAAGATAGCCGTTTAAAACATATTTTTATTATATAAAAATACAATGCAATATCCAGACATAATCCTACAGGACATATTCCAATGCAGACATTTATCCGTGTGCATTTCTTCGGAAAATACTAATAATAGGGTATGATTGGTTTACTTTGAGGTTGTAGTTCCTGCTCTAAGCTAACATTCTTAATTGGTCTGCCCTTTGCTTTGTGTTGGGAATGGGGAGAGAGGCCATATAAACAGTCCTTGCCACCTGACCTGTCTCCAGTCTGCTACAACACAAGGGGTGTAATTGGCTTGCTAACTCTGCAATGTTTCACAGAGCTGATATTTTCTGAAGCACTATCAGGCTACAGGTCTTTCCATGTTGTTTGAATACCAGCTTAGCCTTTGTCTGACAATGTCTGTGCATTGTTTATTGCTTCCTGGCTGTTACAAACTTACTGAAAAGGCTAATTGCTAAGGCTACCTACCACTAGCACCACTGACCAGTACCCACCAGACGGTGAATACTGTGACTTAAATATAAATATATAAGCAGGTGTTATTATTAGTCTTGATTTTCAACTCATGTGAGACTTAAATTATATTTTTATTGACAATTCGTTCAGGTAGTTTGCGATATGAAACGTACTGTAATTGATTGTAATTGAAATAAATTTTCAATTATACAAAATATAACAATTACAATTACAGCAAAATTTCAAAACCGTAATCAATTACAATTACACAATTTTGCTGTAATCAATTACAATTACATAATTGGACCCACCCCTGATGTGGTGTTGCTTGCATAAAAACCCATATGCAACCTTGGCTGTGCCAACATCGCATATTCCCATTTATGCAATCAACAACACAACACAGATATAGAGATATGAAAAGGCCAAATGAATGACGTTTATTGTGGGGATTAAGGGTAAGCCCACTTTCAAAGAATTGTAAAACAAAGAAACGCCAGGTTGACTACGCCCAATGCGAGCCTCCTGGACGTCGGGTTCAATAGAGCCCACATTTCAACACAAAGCAGTAGCAGTATTCCTAGAACAAATAAAAGAAACAATGGCATTACTATTGTCATAGAACACCCTTAAACCAAATAGCATAATGCCCTACATGCTATCACGCAGTCTATGAATACAACTACCTGCTTAAAAATACACTAGCTCTAACTGGAATAACTACAAAGGTGGGGCCAATTTGCCACCGGTCACCGACACATGTGACCACCCCACCAACCCTTTATTCAGTAGATTTCGGCATGCAGCATTTCATTTAATATTATACATACATAGCAGCAGTCTAAAATAAGGAAAAAAATTTGTCCCAGTTACTTAACATGTTTTCGTTTCATATCTGTGATTTTATGTTTGCTGAAGCAAATATTATTTATGGGTAAAAATGTATTCTACTATCACATTTTTTCGTCATGGATGTTCCGTTTTTCTTTGTTATTTTCCAAATTTAATAAATATTATTTGGAGTTCATATATCACTAAAAATCTTTATGTGACATTATGTAAACGTGTAATCTTAAACTAGATGTTATGATAACTAGATTTTGGTTAATGTACAGGTTTTGATTGATGTTTTAATTTTAGTATATGGACACGTGCCTCAATATTGTAAAAACATGCAAACTATGCATTATGATCTTTTCTATAATATTACAACACCACAAATGATTACAAACTGTATTTTAATAGAACACACAACAAGCAATATTAATCCAAGATACACCTGTGTACATTTAGCATGCAGATACTTCTCCATCACAGACATTCCGTGTAATGTTCAAATCAGACCTGGGGCCGTTGTACTCGGTACTCGTGTACTCGAGTACATTTTTGAAGTACTCGTACTTATGCTCAGAATGTACTTTTGGTACTTCTCCTAGCCAATGGTGACCCTGTTATTCTTCCCAGGCATGCAAGCTGTATTGTCCGTGCGCTACAGGAAGCACAACACCAGCTCTTCCTTTGACAGATAGTCAGCACAGAGAAGTTGAAGTCACTTCCGATGGTATCTCTTTCCCAAATACCTCGATACCACAAGCTCCTTGCCCAGTCGACTGGTGTTGTGGCTGGTCCTGACAGTGTCGTTGCCCAGCAGACACTGCCACCATCGACTTTTTCTTCAGTGTTAAGCTTCGGAACCCAGTCAACATGGCCATGCTCATTCTCAGATGGTTCCGAATCTAGGGGGGGTGTTCCTGGGTGAGATGCTGTTGTAGCACACCAGATCCTCCATATTACTCGGGAGACTGCAGGCCGGTGTCATGTCGGTTGCAGTTGACAGCACTGGTGTAGGCTTAGAAAAGGCCACAGCTCCTGCGCTGTGCTGCATGACGGCTGGGGAGTACTCATCCCGACAGGGACACTGACAGGTCCACTGCAAGTGTCTTCCTCAGACTCCAACATCAAACTGTCATGCTTGGGTCCAGAGACGCTCCATTCTGGGGTCTTGTACTTGGATACCAACTTCTCAAGCCCCACACTTTCAGCTGCATCTGACGTAGTTCCTGCTTCGCTTGCCGCAGTTTTTTCTCCTTTTTCGTCACGGAAAGCCATGTCCACTATAAGGTGGCCTGGCCTAGCAGTAAGCACCCTCAGCCTGCTCCACGGTGATGTCTGTGTCTGTTGAGATGTCGAGTCTTCTGGACCGCCTCCTCTGTGTTGGAACTGCAGGTAGAGCTGAAGGTGGAGATGGAGTCATCGCTGCCACTGCACGAGCTCCTCCCCGACCAGTCAACTGCTTGAGAGTAATCGCAGGCAGACCGTCCTTCCATCTCCACACATTCACCTTCTTCAGCTTCTTTTTATCGTGGGTCCACTGACTCCACACTTTCTGGAGGCTGCGCTCATATGCCTTCTTTGCCATGGTGTCTGTCCTCTTGTTCTGTTCGCCGGCATTGACGTTCAGCATGCAAAGGAGACATCTCAGACAAAAACAGACGGAAAATAATTATAACTAAGCACATAAATACACGTATATATAAACATATATACATAACTGAGTGTGTGTGTGTACGTGGATATGTGTGTACGTGGATATGTGTGCCAAGTATGTTTAAACATATTGCAAGAACAAAAAAATCAAATTGCGCTGTATGAACCTATTTAGTCATTATGTCACAATGTCCGTGATGAAACAGAGTGTCGTGGCATCTTTATAAATCGTCTATATATTTATTAACCATGTTTTAAAAACTGATGGGGTCTGTTCCTATTATGCAATATATTGAAATGTGTTATTTATGCATGCGCAGTGACCGTTTTTTTTTTATATATTTTATACAAAAGTCAAATAACACATGCAATTTCTTACTTGCTTTCTTAAAACAAAGCAAATACGGGTAGCTCCCTGTAGTTCATTGACATAATTTGGCCTAGGTAAACGCTTTGGTGCATTACGCATGAACTATAAACAAATAGTCACGGACGTTCAAAAACGAACTGTCCGTGACTTTTGGTTTGTGTGGTCCATTCATCTTATTAAATATAAAAATTTTATGAATTGTTTTTGTGGTGTATAGAACCACACATAGTAATACACTTTTATGATAGTTCTGCTTTCTGTGTTGTAATTTTGCGGAGATAAGGTATGATGGAACATTGTTTTTCTGACGTCTCACATTAATAGTTTTTAGAAAAATATAGAAATTAGGCAAACTTGTTTTGGGAAAAACTTTTTCCACACTGAGAGGAATATGATTGGTTTAATTTGTAGGACTGGTATTATACACATGTGATTTAATTTTGTTGTGTTTGGCGAGGTGTAAAGTCAATAGTCACGGATGTTCTGAAAAAAATCCTAAATATTTGTCCACCTAAAAAACATAACAAAACCTGAAAGAACATTTTCAACTTTTATATATACATATGCATAGATTATAGCAAGGCACACATAAAGAATAATGGGCTCTAAGCAATCAAACAAAGTCTTCTATTTATTATGACACTGACAATTATTAAAATACCAAAAAGAACAGTGTTTTTTTTTAGTTGTCAATGTTTAGAAATTCAAATAAAATAGAAATATTCAGATAACTATGAAATATTACGTATGTCCACAAAATTGAAAACGTCACTGACGCACTGAAAATGTTTAAACACATCAATAGAGCACCGTGTTCAAGTCGTGAGCCAAAGAATGCATGTTGAGCCATTTTTCCCAATTGCTGCCAAGTTAAAATAACCACCCATAATTTTGTTCTTTTAAATTTATTGGAAGTGCATGGGTGTGCAAGAGGCAGGTATCTAACCAGTTCACTAGGTACCACATTCACATTTCCAATGTAATCTCAACATTTGTCAAATTCTGAAACGTCTATAATCTGAACTACATAATGACACTATTAATAAGCTTATGTTATCAAGAGAGCCACACATCCCTTGGCATCTTAGACACACCTTGTTTGATTACAATACTTCATCATATTTTTTCTTACATGCTATCCTAGAATAAATCAAAGTTATGTCTTTCCATGGTTATAGTGATTCGATGTGTGCCGTTCTCAAGCATCCACAATGGGCCGTTGCCATTCACATCCACCAGGCGGCACTGCTACATGGCGGGACAGAAGATCTCCGTGGAGTTTGCAGAAGTGGAGCAAGTGGAGCGTGGCCGACTGCTCAGTCCTAACATGTAAGGATGTTAAGTGGAGCGTGGCCGACTGCTCAGTCCTAACATGTAAGGATGTTAAGNTCGATGTGTGCCGTTCTCAAGCATCCACAATGGGCCGTTGCCATTCACATCCACCAGGCGGCACTGCTACATGGCGGGACAGAAGATCTCCGTGGAGTTTGCTCAAGTGGAGCAAGTGGAGCGTGGCCGACTGCTCAGTCCTAACATGTAAGGATGTTAAGAAAATTGCCCAATTTTTTAATTGGCAATAGCTGGGCTCAACTATGTTGTTATCAATCGCAGGCATGTCGTCCACATCAGCCATGTTGTTGGTTGTAGGCACGTCAATAGCATCAATCACAGTGTTATTGGTTGTAGGCATGTCATCCATATTAGCTGTGTTTGTATTGGTCGTATATAGGCGTATCATCCACATTAGCTATGTCATTGGTTGTAGGTATGTCATCCATATTAGCTGTGTTTGTATTGGTCGTATATAGGCGTATCATCCACAGTAGCCATGTCATTGGTTGTAGGTATGTCATCCATATTAGCTGTGTTTGTATTGGTCGTATATAGGCATATCATCCACATTAATCATGTCATTGGTTGTAGGTATGTCATCCAACTCAGCCATGGAGACTACAAGTGGACTATTAGAAAACGGTACAGACATTTCCGCCAACTGCACGAGCTCCTGTTGTTATACCGGGCCAAGATGAAGATTCCCATGCCTATGAGAGAGTAGGTAGAAGTAGCCACTCGATTAACTCTCAGCTAAAGTAGGTAACTGCTATGAGTGCAGTCAGAGTGAGACTCAAAATGAAAGCCAACTCTCCTGTAGAGAGCAATGTCATGCTTGTGTGACATCGAGGCCCACTTTGAGAACTTGACTGTAGTCAGTCATCCATGCCTGATAGGAAGATAGATAGATAGCATGATGTGATACTGTCAGTTATTTGTATGTATTGTAACGCATGGTTGGTTGGACAATGCTATGCATCCACAAAAACCACAAAAGTGGTATAAATATTACATTGGTGTTTAATCGATACTAACTATTTTCTGGTTTGAATATTTTGTTAGGCTAATAGATAACCTTATTTTGGTGACCTCATTTTTATAATGATAGTATAATTGGTGAAGACAACGTGTATTTATATACATATTTTAAATCAGTAACAATTTTCATCTGATGTGGATATGTACAGTGCTCTACATATAGTTTAGTCATGAATAGAAAACTACTTAATTGTTGTTGAGTATTAATGATGTTATATTTCAAACCCTTTTAAACTTCCCATGTTTATGTATACATACTGTTAATTAGTCTAGTTGATCATTAATGATGGCTATGCTAAGACACCATCTGATGGTTGACAGAAGTTGATGATAGTTATTTTCTTATGAAACGTATATATATATATATATATATATATATATATATATATATATATANCCAGTGGCATATTTAGGGGGGTATATAAGGGGGTATTTGTTTCATTTTGTTTAGTTTTTCCCATATTCTTCTGTTGCTCCACTACATGGTAGCATGGGTAACTAGGCTTGCCCCCCCTTTGGCACCTAGATCCTAGATACATCATCTAGCTGAACTTTTTTAGGCATGTCTGGGGGTCCATGGGGATGGTTCGTAGGCCTACATTATAAAAATTCAACATACCCGGGAGTGAGGATATTAATGTATGTGGACATTTGACAAAGATTACGTAACTCAGAACAATAGTACGTACAGTTGTTAGCAATTCTATAATTGTTGCAAGTTACGTGCTCAACGTCAAACGTTCACAGACGAGTGCTTCATGAAACCAGCAGTTGTACATGATATTGGGGGGCACTAAGTTGTCATTGAGTTGTCATTGCCCTGGCATTGTCCTACCAATATTTGACTGCATAGTTCAAGGAGTCATTGCCCTGGCATTGTCCTACCAATATTTGACTGCATAGTTCAAGGAGTCATTGCCCTGGCATTGTCCTACCAATATTTGACAGCATAGTTCAGGTTGTCATTGCCCTGGCATTGTCCTACCAATATTTGACTGCATAGTTTAAGGAGTCATTGCCCTGGCATTGTCCTACCAATATTTGAC
>SDWI01000006.1:1424351-1443787 GCA_009193005.1 Lamellibrachia luymesi
CAGTCCTAACATGTAAGGATGTTAAGTGGAGCGTGGCCGACTGCTCAGTCCTAACATGTAAGGATGTTAAGTGGAGCGTGGCCGACTGCGCAGTCCTAACATGTAAGGATGTTAAGTGGAGCGTGGCCGACTGCGCAGTCCTAACATGTAAGGATGTTAAGAAAATTGCCCAATTTTTTAATTGGCAATAGCTGGGCTCAACTATGTTGTTATTGATCGTAGGCATGTCGTCCACATCAGCCATGTTGTTGGTTGTAGGCACGTCAATAGCATCAATCACAGTGTTATTGATTGTAGGCATGTCATCCATATTAGCTGTGTTTGTATTGGTCGTATATAGGCGTATCATCCACATTAGCTGTGTCATTGGTTGTAGGTATGTCATCCATATTAGCTGTGTTTGTATTGGTCGTATATAGGCGTATCATCCACATTAACCATGTCATTGGTTGTAGGTATGTCATCCAACTCAGCCATGGAGACTACAAGTGGACTATTAGAAAACGGTACAGACATTTCCGCCAACTGCACGAGCTCCTGTTGTTATACCGGGCCAAGATGAAGATTCCCATGCCTATGAGAGAGTAGGTAGAAGTAGCCACTCGATTAACTCTCAGCTAAAGTAGGTAACTGCTATGAGTGCAGTGAGACTGAGACTCAAAATGAAAGCCAACTCTCCTGTAGAGAGCATTGTCATGCTTGTGTGACATCGAGGCCCACTTTGAGAAGTTGACTGTAGTCAGTCATCCATGCCTGATAGGAAGATAGATAGATAGCATGATGTGATACTGTCAGTTATTTGTATGGATTGTAACGCATGGTTGGTTGGACAATAGATAGATAGCATGATGTGATACTGTCAGTTTTTTGTATGGAAGGTTGTCATTGCCCTGGCATTGTCCTACCAATATTTGACTGCATAGTTCAGGTTGTCATTGCCCTAGCATTGTCCTACCAATATTTAGCTGCATATTTCAGGTTGTCATTGCCCTGGCATTGTCCTACTAATATTTGACTGCATAGTTCAGGTTGTTATTGCCCTGGCATTGTCCTACCAATATTTGACTGCATAGTTCAGGTTGTCATTGCCCTGGCATTGTCCTACCAATATTTGACTGCATAGTTCAGGTAGTCATTGCCCTGGCATTGTCCTACCAATATTTGACTGCATGGTTCAGGTTGTCATTGCCCTGGCTTTGTCCTACCAATATTTGACTGCATAGTTCAGGTTGTCATTGCCCTGGCATTGTCCTACCAATATTTGACTGCATGGTTCAAGGAGTCTTAAGCTCTTGCAGTGGTTGTCTTTATCCCTGTGCAACTTCTTGTAACTTGGCTAGATATTTTATAATTATGGTTTTCTTTGTGTTATTTTAAACCTATTACGAATCCACAAAGTTTTGTCCATGGTTATTATTTTATTTGTGTTCATAGTTATTATTTTCTTTGTGTTCTTTTCTGTTTTTAGAAAGAGGTAAGTAGCTGTCGGGGACAGATGGAATTTTAATTTAAAATGCACATGCTTCTCATTTAGCATATTAGTTGATTCTTTGCAAACAAGCTGGGTTTAAGGTTCACTTGCTACACACACATTCTGTATTTTGTCCTGTTTCTGAGAATCCAAACTGGGGCAGATGAGTTTATTCTGGATCCAGAAATATTTGCCTGTTGAGAAGCACAACATTTGGTTCGCTGAAATCAAAACTTTGAGGCAGTGATTTTTAAAATCAGAACCAGTTCTACCAATTTACCAAATAAAATATCTCATCAAAATAAACTCAGAATGTTTTTAATTACAGTGGCTTTTCTCTTCTTCAAATATTTCTGATGTGAAAGTATAGTTTCATTAATACACATTTTTCTCAGCAAAATTTCTGGAATTAATGAAATTGCCCAAGCTTTGAAATGGCAACACAGGGATTAAAATAATTGAGAGAATCTAACGTTCCAGTCTCTATATGACCACCACTTCCAATACGCCAGTTATTATATGGGTCAAACTTACTTTCATAAGTTCACAATTTTGTTATCACAGGTGTCAAGTTATAGATTTAATTTTTCCCAACTAGATATATATCCTATAAAATTCATGTACCACAACAACTTAATGGTCTATGTTATAATGTTTGGTAACCTTCAGGCTTAAATGATCCAGTGCCCATTTCTGATGTCAATGTTTACAATATGTTGCACCTAACAACTGCTGAGTATATACTCATCACCCTGAATTATGTGGCTTCCTCTGGTCTAATCTGCACATTCCAGCTTGTAGCACAATCTGCTGACGTCAGCTGTAGTTCACCAACAATTTGCAATATCTAAGATGTGCATACCTCTGTTGGCGGTGTTCTCACTTTAATGAACTATTAGTTTTGATGGCGACAGTTAGCAACAGTTAGCAACAGTTAGCAGTTAGCAACAGTTAGCAGTTAGCAACAGTTAGCAGTTAGCAACAGTTAGCAGTTAGCAACAGTTAGCAGTTAGCAACAGGATTAAAAGAGTTACAGGTTTGTGATTTCAACTAAAACTTGTTTAGCATGTTGGAAATAATTATGATGGTTTTTAAGTTGTTGATGGAACCATTTTTCTACAATTGTACCAAACATTAACAGAAGGATATATATAGTGTATACAGTTTGCAGGCTGCTGTCTAGACAAATGCAAATGGAATATTTATCAAATGTCCACATGTCCGAATACAATGGATCTTCATGTCAGAATAACAGCCATATCTATTTGCAGTATATAACTACTTGAAATGTACTAATCTCGACTGTGCCAATTTCCCTTTTCAGAACATATTTTTCACAATGAAAATTATTCTGGAAGGGAGATAACTCGACTAAGACTAAGCATCACCGCCATTTGTACATCATGAAAGCAGAAGTGTAATCGATCCACAGGCATACATAGAACACCCCTTAGTAAAAGGGAAATGATTAATGATGTAACTCTATGAATCTATCCCTGTTTTCAAAGCAGCTGTGTTATGTCAAACTTTGGGGAGGGGACAACACTGTTACTCTGGCACTGTGTACATTCCATCCCTGCTGGCAGAGAGAGCTGTTTGTGCACTGTCCTTCCTGGATGTTCAACTTTCTGGAACAGACTATTAATTGGCAATGTTGTGTGTTTGCAATGTTGTTTTGGCAGACATGCAATTATATATAATACTTTTGACATATGGCATAATAATTATTATATAAATGTGTTATTTGTTAAACAAAATATGTTTTACATAATGTGAAAAAATAAATAAGTTGCTAAAAAGTAATTGATATTCATAAATATGAAATAGTAATATTTTGCATGTAAATTTACTGTGCAATCTTTTGGTTGTATTGTTACACTGATATTGAAGCAACTGATATTGATCAATAATATTTTACAGCGTAAACTTCAGCACTTTTTATATGTGTCACAATTCGCTGAATATACCTGTTATTGTAGGCATAATGTAGGCATCGGAAATGCAAACAAGATGTTTAGATCACTAGGTCTGAATAAATTCCCTGTGATATTTTGATAACTATTAAGGTTTTTATACTTACTTCTGCCTCACGAATCCAAGCAATACATTTACTGTCAATGTGTGTTTAATGAACACCATTAATATATATTCATAATTTGATGAGTATGACTGATAAGACAACATACTGGTGCTATCAAAACACCTAGACAATTTTTTTTTTCAACTATATATTTTTCATATTTGTCAGGGATCGAGATGGTTATACCAATGGTTTACCAACTAGACATTTAATAGAGAACATTCTTTCAAATACCACCAGTAAAAAAAATACAACAAACAAATATTGAAACCATTAAATAAATAAAATATAGGGCATTTTGGGAGTGTAAATTTGATTGTCATATCCAGTGTACTAAATGTCCAGTGATAAGTAGTAAATGTGAATAGTCAGGCAAAACACAACAGTCGACCAGTCAACCAGTCAACCAGCAACTTTTCAGGGGGAAGACAAGTTTAGAAAGTTGTTAGTCCAGCTGCTGAGCAAAGTTTTCAGATGAAGGTCATACACTGCTCTTCGGTATCATTTGTGAACAGTTCTACTGGCGTTTCCTGCCTTTTCCATGTCTTCTTTCAAAGTTGGAGATGTTGGAGACATTTAATAAAAACTCGCTCGTGTTGTTTTATCACGATAATGGCTGCTGGTGAATCCAATGTGTAGTGTATCTGCTCTTTGTGGTATGGCCTTCTTTTGAAATGAGTATGTCATTGCAACGGTGTGGATTCATTCCTACTCAAGTCCCACAAAGCTTTAGCACTGGGTGTTTTATTCGTGGTCCTGTAAGTGTACTATATATCAGAGTGGATGGCAACATTTTTAAATACTGTGGATTCGTGAGGCAGAGGATTCATGAGGCAGAAATCATGCAACTAATTTTCTAGCTCAGAAGAAATTGTGTCCAGAAATGTATCATTCTTTTATGAAGATACCTTGCCCAAAGTACCTATTCATAATAAAGTATATGTGAATAATCACCTAAACTTTTGTAATTAGGGTCTTTTTCATTAGGCAGAAGTTTTTATTGACCATAACTGACTTTCATTTCCTTTTTATATGTGTCAATATTTACTACTTTTTGGATTCATGAGGCAGAAGGAAAAATTTGCCAAAGGAAATAAATTAAGTGAAAAATCACATTTGTACTCAGTGTCTAAGTTTTGGTACCATAGAAATCCTTGAACATTGACGGTTCATTTATAATGACATTTGTATGGGTGTGTGCATGCAGTTCTTAGTGGTAAGTAAAGTTTGGAAAAAAAGGGCAACATGGACCCTTTATAAAAATTGTACAGCCCACTACGTTTGTCACACCTGTGGAAAATGACACATGGTGCGAAACTGCTCGGTCTGCTCGATATGTACAACAAGAATAGCCTCTAAACACCTTTTTCGATGAACATGACCCTTAAACAGTTTGTGCCAATGGTTCATGAGATTCGACCATAATAATGGTACACTAATAGTTGTGTATGACATGTATGTGTATGATATGTATATGATATCTAGTATGTTTGGGTGGATGTGTGTGATGTGTTCTTTTGTGCACTCAAAACAGTTACTTGAAACATTTATAGCCATTCTATCTTCCAAAGTCCACAATGACACACCCGCCCACAGTCATATCATTTTACATATGGGGTTAGATCACTATTTACTTTCCCAGTGGTGACAATGTTAACATTTTTAAATGCTGTTCGCAAATTTGTATTTTGAACCTTCTGAAAATCAGTAAACTACAGTATGTTAATATTTATTCTTTCATCAACCTGCTGGGAAAAAATCGTCAATTTCTGTAATTTTTTCTCCTGAAAAACAACACAAGATGCTGCCCTTCAAATGGCATCCTACAGCAATCCACTGGAAATGTTAATCTGAGCCAAGCAAAAGTGTTGTTGTCCACAAATATGACCTGTTGCAAATTTTTTTTCCAGGGAGCAAAAAATTGCCAAAGGGGGTACCACCTCAAAATCACTGGATCTTAAATGCATTCATATGACATGAACCTGAAAGTAAGTTAGTGATCTGTCCCCAGCTGCTCTCATGCATTGCACATGTATCACAATGTGTACCCTTTCCTGTTGCTGACATCCGCAATAAATGTCATGCTTAATATACTGAGTTATATAATTATACTGGCACATTTTAAATATGTGTCTTCATTATAGTATGTTTTAGGTACTTTTCTCCATTAGTACATTATTGTTGTATTTACACATCTTTGATGATGTTAACTGCACCGCGTTGTTCTCTGCCCCACCAGTCACCGTGAGCAGCGTCGTAGGTTTGGCCTACGTCGCCAGATCCTTCCACACTTCCCTAAGCTGCCAGAAACTCTGGTTCGACCTGAAAACATGAAGAAAAGGAAGGTAATGTTTGTCTCCACTGTGTTAGCTAGTCATTGGCTTATGATGATTCTGGCCATTTAAAACAACACTGAATTGTTTTGTTATATTATATATATATATATATAATCTTCCATATTAGTGTATTTTACTATATTTTGTTCCACCGTCGGTGTCTTCCCATCTGCCTTAACAAACATTTGCACCCTTTTGTATCCTCTTCTGCATAACCACCCTTGTTTAACATTCCTCTAAGGTGGACAAATCTGTCCCATTGTTTCATTCATTTCCCTGTAACCTAAAGTTCAAATCCTCTCTCGACGTCACCTCCGCCTTCTCCAGAATGACATCCTAAGTGCGTGCTACTTATATACTACTTTCTACTTCTGTTTCCTGTCTGCCTCTGTGGCCAGATTATCTGCATACATTATCTTCTTAAGGGTATACTAAAATCATTATGTTTAATGGCAGATTAGTAGAGACAGAAGGAGACATAATTCTTGTCTTGTCTGGAAACATTGTGTAAAGCCAGTTGTCAAAAGAAGAATTATGAAAACAACTTACTTATGTCATCCACTGAATGTGGTGACATGATGATTTCTTTCCAGAGGTTTCAGTTCTTCATTGCCGCTATTAGATTTGTCCCGCTGAGGTTCATGTCTTTCTCTAGTATGTTTTGTAGAGCAGTTGTTGGTCGACCTCTTCTCCGAGGGCCATCGGGCTTCCAGAGCAGGATTTTGTTGGCTGCATCGTCATGGTGCATCACATTGTCTCATGATGGTGGTGATCCGTGGGAGGGAGCCGTACAGTTCTTGGTTGGTCATGTGGTGGCGCCATGACACATTTTGAATTTTCTGCAGCATTCTTGTGTAGGTCCCATCCAGTGCATTTTCTACTGATTGTGTTAGTGACCACGAATCGCATCCATATATCAGAATCGGTTCAACCGTCATCCTGAAAATCTTCAGTTTGGTGAGTGAGCAGATGGGCGCTCTCCAAACTTTGAACTGCTGCCCATGTCTGGGTTTTTCTGCACTGGATGTCATGCTGTGAGTTTGTGCAGGATCCAAGATATTTAAAATCCTCTACTTTCTGAACTTGACTCCCATCTTATGAGTGAACGCTATCATTAGCAGAGGGATTAATATGGATGTACATTGTTTTGCTTGGGTTGAGAAATAGTCCAGTAGATTTGGAAGCACTTTCCACTTCATGAAGTAAAAGTTCTGCTCCTTGTATCGTGTCAGCGAACAGAGTGATGTCATCAGTATAATCCAAGTCAGAGAGATGTGAGGCAGGATGTCTGGAGCTTCTGCGGCTGGTTAGGGTTAGTCCTTCTATGTCATCAATCACAGTTCTTAATGCATAGTCCAAGATTAATGAATATGTATGGGGCAAGAGGGTCTCCTTGGAGAACTCCTGTATTAATGTTGAAATTAGTAGTTTCCCCTTTGGGAGTCAGTATAACTGCAGATGTGTTTACATACATTATCTGTATGGCGTTTATGATCTTCTCTGGGATGCCATACGCAGGGAGAATCTGGAATATTGTGTTTCTATCTACAGAGTCAAAGGCTTTCTTGAAGTCGATGAAAATAATGGCAGCTTCTTTCTGGTGGTTTTTCATTTCTTTGATGATGCATCTAAGGGCAAGAATCTGCGAAGATGTAGATCGTAGAGGCCTAAATCTGTTCTGGTTTGGGCGTAAGATCTTTTCTAGCTCAGGGCGAATTCTGTTAAGCAGGAGTCGATTGTAGACCTATGCAGCAGTGTGTGTTAGACTTATTCCATGATAGTTTTCAGGAATAGTCAGGTCTCCTTTCTTAGGTGTTGGTACGATACCCGAAATTCCCCATTCCGGTGGTCTATTCCCTAAGTAGGTTTTGTTGCAGAACTTTAGTAGAGCTTTCCTTAACTTGGGTAGTTGCCACACTTTAATGGGAATGCCATCTAGTCCTGGGGCTTTGCCAAGTTTCATTTGTTTGATCACAATGTTGACTTCTGCTAGTGAGAAGATGTCGGTGTCAATGTTGGGGTTGGTCTCATAGATCGGATCAACTGGATGGTTGGATGTTCTCATATTACCTAAAGAGAGCAGTTGTTTGAAGTAAGTTTTCCAAGCATCCAAACGATCTTCCCCTTGTATGAAGATGGTTTTTGATTTCTTTCCTGAAAGTTGTTTTACTAACTTCCAGGCATTATGTAGAGCATTAGTCGATTCGCAACTGTCAAATGCTCTGAGAATGTCATAGTAGTGCTTTTCCAGTGTTTCATCATATGTGTTGCGCAGTGTAGTTTGCGCTGTGGATACTGTCTCGGGTTGTGCACTAATTACAACCTTACATGCTGCATTTACTTCATTCGTATGGCGAACACGAGTCTTGAAAGCTACTCGAGGTGGCAGGATGGCCGAGCCTGCTTTGTTGCATATATCAACATAGTCCTTGTACGAGTTGGTTTGGGTTCTTTCCAATGCCTCCCAGTCAAATGATATTTGGTTTTCAATATGAGAGGCAACATCTTGATTCGTTGTGATTGCATCTCAGTTAAGTCTAGGTTTGGATGAATGTTTCTTTGCTCTCATGCTGAGCCTTAACTTTGCAACATACAGTCCTGTGATCAGAACCAATAGGGTTGGAAGAGGAGTGTGCTTGTGAATCCATGATGCTGTTTCTCCATCTTTTCCGGCACAGAATGAAATCTATTTGAGATTTGAATTTATTCAGTGCTCGGAAGGTCTTGATTTTGGTTTACAGAAAAGAGTGTTGGTCATCAGAAGGTTGTGCTCATGTATAAAATCAAGAAGAATCTGACAGTTTCTGTTAGTGTTGCTGTGGTATGAAAAACCATTTGAGACTTGAGCATTAAAATCACCTCCGATCACAAG
Organism: Lamellibrachia luymesi; assembly: GCA_009193005.1. Classification (NCBI taxonomy): domain Eukaryota; kingdom Metazoa; phylum Annelida; class Polychaeta; order Sabellida; family Siboglinidae; genus Lamellibrachia; species Lamellibrachia luymesi. The sequence goes on from SDWI01000006.1 coordinate 1,433,111, forward strand.
ACAGGCATGTGGAGGGATGTGTAATATTGTCTGGTTAAGGCTTTCGTAGAACTCTACAACATCTTTTTCATCACTGACATTTGTCGGAGAATAGCATGATATAACATGAGTCTGAGATACGGTCTGTTATCTTGGTGACTGACACAAAGTTCTGGAGCAGTACACATTTCATTACTACACCAACGCCCCCAACTGCTGCACCTTGTCGATTACGTGTCGCGGAGGCTGTGAACATCGTGGATCTGCCTATCCTGGTAGCTTTGATATCTGGGTCTTCTTGTATGTGCTCTTGGATACAAGTCACTGATATGTCAAAATCGTTCGTGTGTTTGTCAAGTTCTTCCTTGGCACTAGAGGAAGATAAGCTGCGACTGTTTGGCTGCCCAAAGAGGATGTTTTTCTTAGGGCGGCAAAGTCCTTTCGTTGTTCTCGCATCAGATGGTATCCATCCTTGCGGCTTTGGGATGTCATCTTCATACGGGTTGGTATACCCTAGATAAGTTACTGCAGGGACTTGAACCCTGGTGTTGTTACTTGAACTCATCATGGTTTCATTGAGCTGTTACTACAGTGCATCGCTACTGCTACTGCGGGTGTTTTTAATTCCGAGCACCATCTTGTAGACAGGATGCCAACCAAGGCTGAAGAGGACCCATCCCCCTTGAGTGACTACACTTCGTCTGACTCCTATCCCTTGACCTGCCTGGCTTGGTTGAACCTACCAGGGACTTTCGTCCCCGCCAGTATAGCTCTCTTGTTACGGGAGTACACAAGTCCCCCCCCACTGCGACAAAGTGGTAGTCATGAAAACAAAATAACCTATAATAGGGTGGGTGTACCATCTACCATTTGTTATGCTCCGAGTTGCAATGTGTAATCTGCAAAATTACATCCATAGATTCATAGTGTTTGCAAGTATTCTCTAATAAATTTATATGTGAATGTTTACATTTTCAGCATCAACTGGAGCTCTACCTGCAGAATGTGCTGCGGTGTCCACAGTTCAGAAACCACCCAGAAACAGTAGGTGACCATGACAGATTCTGTCCACTACTGTCAGGTCCAGTACCACTGAAACAATGTCTAAACTGCCTCTTGTTTGTTTGGTGTTTCTCCTAGCTTGTGACATTCTCATACAATTAGCAAATAAGTGTTCTAAGACAATCGGAATTATTAACAAGTTGAAGCATGTCTTACCAAAACGTATTACAATTATACTATATAATTCATTAATACTACCCCATATAAATTACAGCCTAATAATCTGAGGCTACCATTGTAATAGGATAAAAAATTACAGAAGAAAGCAATTAGAATAATATCTGTAACCAAATACAAATACATACACCTGTACTACGATTTTATTGTAAATTCATGCACAAACAATTACCAGCATACTTACAAAACTGGCCAATAAACAAGAATACGTACATACACAATCATCTCACGTGTGAACACAATTTAAAACACGAATTTGCAAAAAAATTCTGAAATATAATTTACCACATATCAACAATTCTCCAGACATCTTAAAAGATATGGTGACCACACCCAGCTTACAAGGATATATATACATTATGCTAAAAATTATTATAAAAAGCTATCTATGCATATGCATTGATATTAACTGCTACACTTGTATGCAACATTAATTTATACAAGTGGAAATATGCAATAAATTCATTGAAAACTTAAAAGGGTGGCTCCTATGAGAGCAACTTCTTTAGTTTTAATAGGAGTCTCCCAAATCCAATTTGTACTGTATATATGTACTTACATACCTAATTTATACACAATTTAATTTTTTTATGTATTCATTATTGTTACTGTACCATTATGTACAAATGGATCAATAAACAATTCTGTTTGTCTGTCTGTCTGTCTGTCCGTCTGTCTCATAATAGAACAAATGCCTGTGTGGTTTTGTATAGACTTGTAATATCATTGTTCTTATTATTATTACTAGTTTTTATAAAAGTGTCATATTCTCGGTACTACTCTAATGTAATGATAAAAAAATTTTTTTTCATAATCATGTACAAGATTGATTATTAAAATGAACAATAGGATATATTAATAAACAGTCATAAAACTATCTGAAAATGAAAGATAAGTTTATGAAGATGCGTCTTACGCACAGTTGTGTGTTTTATAGAAGCAGGATTTTTCATTGTCATGATCTACGTGATTGTTTTATTATGGCACAAAACCATTTTTATTCTTAGTTTTCTGTACAGCTGTACATTTCTTTGTTGGTTATGAAAAATACAGAATAAATACAGAATACATGTTTGCTGTAAGTAAAATAAATAATATGTGGAATTTTTTTATTTTGCTGCAGGAAGAATAAATCAATGTAATTATAAAGAAGCAAGATATACAACAGAAAACCTTTTGTTGTATTTTATTGTAGCTCTTTAAGGGCCCAAAAAACCCTTACTGTGAATCCTTAAATTTCAGCTGAAATTTCTCGAAGTGAGCCATTTGTCTTTCGTGAACAACCTTGGGGGCAAGTGGAAGGAGGGCTTTGTGTTAAAGCGGTCAGGTGGACGACGGACTGGGGTCATCAAATCACTACAGGGTCTGGTCAGGTTGTTGGCAGCCTGGAGCAAGCGGTCAGTGAACTGGCAAACAAATCAAATGTTAAATTTGATTAAATATTTTTCAAATTATATATTTGCTAAACATATTTCTTGGTTGAAACAAAAACATGTAACCTCACTTTCAACTGCCTGTGTTAATAGATTGTTGTTTTGTCTGTTTACATCTAACAAACTGATTGCTGTATTACACCAGAGACAATAGTTGAGTGAGTAAGAGCTTTTCACTGAATATAACTGTAATTATTTTTTATTTTAATTAATATTAATGTTACTGATAAATAACACGGAATGACAGGGCTAGCAAAGTCACCTTGTAACATGCCATAAGTGTTGACATCATGCATTATGTTTAAGTTGTGATATTTTTGCCACCAGGTGGCTACTAGTGAAGGACACATTCGTGGCATATGTCCGACCATCTGATGGCGTGATTGCTGACGTTGTTTTGATGGATCGAGATTTTAGCATCAGAATTGGCCGGAAAGATACGGGTATCACAAACGGACTTCTTATCTCCAATCTCACAAGGTGTGTTCAAGCAACACACTTAGCGTGAACTACACAACTAAGTAGACAGTGGTCCTGCTCGCTTCTTCAAAGTCATCTCATACTTACATATATTTTTGTCACAAATACATGTTTATCACTACATCTTTGTCATAACTATATTTTTGTTACAACAACATATTTGTCACAACCACATGTTTGTCACAACCACGTTTGTCAAAACTATATCTTTGTCACAACTACATATTTGTCACAACTACAATGTCCATGTGTCATAACCAGACACCTGTCCCTGAAGTGTGGGACTCCCAACCAGACCCTGCAGTGGCAGAGAAGCATCAGCGAGGCAGCCAGTACGACGGGCAGCGAATTCACCACTCCCAACAGATTCATGTCTTTTGCACCCGAGAGAGAGAACAGCTACGTCTCCTGGTAGGCTTTATGTAGTTCTACCATCTGCAGGCATTCACGTCCAGGCAAACTGTCACAGTGTGAAAACCGGATAAATTACAACAACTTTCATGGAAAGCTTATGGCTGATACTAGTATTATAAATAATAAACCTAATTTTGGAGAAATGAAAATACTAACATATTAGCAAATGATAAATGTTTTTCGAATAAAAATATCATTATCACTGTAATTTTCAATTGGTGTTGTCGTTGATAATATGTTACATATTTCCTATCTTGATACTGCAGTACAATGTATTTGATCTACTTTGCAACTAGTATACATTTAAGTACGAACATTTAAGTACGGCTACAGTGTACAGGCCAATCATGCATTATAGAGCCCATTTGTCATAAATGTTTCTGTCGTGGTACTTACTTTGACAGATTTATTTGTGTTTCACACCATTAAATTATGCCAAAACTGACCCTTTTCAGATCTGTGCTAGATTTGTGTGACTCCCTTTTGTTCTCAGGTTCCAGGACGCGGCCACATACATGTCTGCTGCAGCCGACGCCATGGAGGCTGCAAGGGAGGAGATCTTCATCACTGACTGGTGGTATGGTTATGTATGCACTAGCTCTAACAAGTAACATGCCATCTAATAATAAAAAGTTATTTTATAAAACAATTGCCATTCACAAACCAAGGTAGTTTTAAGTAATGTGTTCGTTGTTTGTAAAATTGTGCAATAAGATAGAGGGGGCTAGCGTAATTCTGTGTTTGGCATTTTCATGAGAATTATGATGAATTAAATGAAAATAATAAAAATTTAGTTTAGGGAGTTTAATTTAAAGCATGTATGCCACTGTTATTTATATATATATATATNATACACACACAATTATTAGATATGTTTGTAATTTAGTTTCCACAGAATTATTTGTCATGGTCTTGACGGTCTGTTGATGTTTCTGTGATAGTTTGAGTCCTGAGGTGTACATGAAGAGGCCACATGTAGAGGGTAACCGCTGGCGTCTTGACAAGATTCTTGAGCGGAAAGCAGTAAGTTCTAAATTGTCTTGCCGTTTTGGTTTTTTTTATTAAAAATTTGTTAATGGTTATTACAAGTGTGGTTTACTTGGGTCAAAGGAATACCATTTTAGAAATATTAATTTGGCATGTTTTATACCACACATATTTAATATTAATGTGGCTTGTTTATATCAGACATGTATTTAATATTAAAATTAATGTATGTATGAACTTAACTGTTTGCAATAAATATTAATTTTTCAATTTATTCATCAACTGTGAAGAATCATATCCAGTCTTGACTAATATGTAGAAGTGGAAGGCAACTTTTTGAAAGCTGGCCAGATTCCTAAGTGAAGCCTGCTTTCTTCAGTTCATTTTCAATCTTTCCCTTTTGTTTCTGGTGCATTTTCAGAGCATGGTTTGCTCAAACCTTGTCCAAACTTATTTTAAGCTTTTTTGTTAGTAGTAATTATGGGAATCAAATACCTTCAGGCATAGATATAATGCTGAACTGTCCTGATGGTTGTGTGCAGGAGGATGGTGTGAAGATCTTCATCATACTGTTCAAGGAGATGGAGTTTGCTGTGGGCTTGAACAGTTATTACAGCAAGCAGGCCCTCACCAAGTTACACCAGAACATCAAGGTACAGCCATCATCTCTTGTTGCACATCATTCAACAGTCTCTGAGTAAAACTTTCTAGGAGATCATGCCCCATTAAAAGGGTAGAACCCCTTCTCCAACATTTAGTACACTTTCCAACATGAAACAAGTTGTTGATATTTATATTGATCATGTCTCCTTAATTGTTTACCTCCTTCAGTGCCAACATTATAACTTAGCTGAGCATGGTACTGTGTATAGGTTGACTAATCCAACAAGACCCTTTGAGTTTATTGCATATATTATTACATCTTGCATATTGTTAGAATGTGGGTTTTGACTTAAATTGACAACATAATTCTGTTTTACTACAATCCACAGAATCTTGATCTGTGTGTGACAGGTCCTACGCCACCCTGATGGACTCAGTTTCTGGTCTCATCACGAGAAGTGCATCGTCGTTGATCAGAGAGTCGCCTTCCTTGGGGGAGTCGACCTCTGCTATGGTCGCTGGGACACGCCCTCTCACAAGTATGTACATTGTCAAAGCTCTGGTGCTTTGGAAGGTAGAAGAGACTCTAAAAGCCGTTGGTCCCTTCTGCCTGGTGTCTATGCCAGGAAAAATAAAAGATCCCTATGTGACTTCTAATCTGAAAATAGGATTGGCGCTGCATTAGCGGCTGCCGAGCATTACACCTCAGGATCCAACAAAGATGAGAGAGTGTTTGAATAAAAACTCATGGTTGATTGACGAAGGTAAATTGTCAACATTCATATTAGCGTGAAGCATCAAGATGTTTACATGACAAATACTCACTGGTTGCCTGTTCTTCATTGCTTCCCAGGTTGACTGATCTAGGGTCAGTGATGCATAACGATAATCCAAGCGGAAACACGACCATACAAGTGGATGTACACGATGAAGAGCACAGTTCAACAGAGTGTGGGGACCAGGACCAAAGGAACATATCCAAGGATCTGTGGATGCAGATGATAGAGCCACAGCGCTCATATACTAGTTGTCTCAATCTGGCTCAAGCTGCACCCATGATATCAGTGCCGCGAGCAGCCAGCTCAGAAACCTGTCTGGTCACTATGAGCAAAACAACACCAACAGTAAAACCTGCACCGGCAGATTCTGAATTGGTAAAGAAATACAGTTCTTATTCCAGCAGTAAGCCACCAGATGGTGTTGCTGCGAGTAGTGGCCATGTCAGTTATGTGAGTGAGAATAACAACCAGAGCTGTGGAGATTCCAAAGGATTACATATCTCACCTCAGGCAACAGAAATCAGCACAATTCAGATTGTGATTGAGAATATGGATGATGGTACAAAAACGATGACTGAACATCCTTTGCAGTTGAGTGGCTTGGAGAATGATGCTGAGACGGTAGCTGAGGTCCAATGTGGATATTGTGAAACTGTTGTGAACAGTAGGTCGGTTGTCGCGAGCAGTGATCTTTGTCTGAAAGCCCCCAATGGCCATGAGCATGGTGATGATATTCCACATACGAAACAGTGGTCTGTTTGCACTGAGTCTGACCATAGCCACAATGTGATAAATAATAACAATCAGAATAAAACGGACCTTAGCTCCAAGATTCCATACATTGACAGTAATAGTGAAAATGAATTCCAGGAGTTTGGCAGGCTACCTGGAGATACAGAGAAATCCCGGTATGATTCCTGTAACAGAACCAACACATGTCATCAGACAACAAATGGGACCACATGCCATTGCAGTGCTGAAAATAGTCAGTCTAGTGAGAGGGAAATGCCAATTGACCCTAAGGTAGCAGAGAAATTCCTCGAACTATATGCCAGAGTCAAATCCCGTCAAACTAGTCCGACACAGTCTGGTGGTGAAGTGAATCCAGATTTGCTTAATTCCGTGTCTAGGCAAGACAGAAGTGTACCTTGTGCTCATGTAACAAGATACACTAAAGAGGAGGAACATCACTGTGCCAATAGTTGCTCACAAAACAATGGGACGACTGACCACAATCACGAAGCAAGTCAAGAACAAAGCACATCTGGCAACACAGACAGTCACAGCAAACACACAAATGGCTGGTCCTCACCGGGAGGGTATCATTGCATTAGTTTGGACCTGAGTAATGGAGTCTCAGGAGAGGATTTCAAGGGTCCAGCCTCTGGACAAACCACAAGTGACCTCAATCACAGTGATGAACTGAAACAGTGTTCTGACTTGGGAAGTGCAGTGAGTTCAAAACCAAACTCTGCGGACACTTGCACCAGTATTCAGACACAAAAGATGGACCCAAACAGCGCCAGTTCAGAAGAACAATTGGAACTCAATATTTCAAGTGCAGAAAAAAGTTTAGATCCAAACAGCTCAAGCACAGAACAAATACTAGAACCAAACATATCAAGCACAGAACCAAACATGTCAAGCACAAAACCAAACAGCTCAAGCACAGAACAAACCACACAACTTTCTGGCTCTGTGCCAAGTGTTAACCGGTCAACATCTGAGCCAGTCTCATCACATTTAGACTTATTGACTATTGACCCTCCAGACCTGCGGCTGTCTATGCTCAAGGACACGCTGGAGATGCCTGAGAAGGTGCAGCTGCGACGTCACAGTGGCTCATGGGGCAGAGACAGGAGGATGTCATTATCAACCATGAGCTGCTTCATCAGTGAAGGTAAACCCCTACTACTGCACAACTACCTGGAGGTGATGGGAGACGTGGACCAGACAGACGGCCGACAGGAGGTGGATGGTGGGCAGGGAGAGGATGGGAACACCATGGTAAGATATTTCTACTTCTCTCCCTCATAGGATGGAGGGAGAAAATCAGTAACTTTCAGTAATAATGTAGTTCCCTACAACTATTCTCCAAGTCACAACTTGTATGTGACAAATCTGTTGTTGATCTGCTCTTTGTCCCTGATGTCCAGGGTGAGGCTGTCATCAATATTGGTCCTAATTTAAGTAAATTGATTTTCATGATTAGCCAGAGTAAATGCATGTTTATTTGTTTGTAGTTAAAGTACATTTATCTGAGCACAGCTTTCCAAGTTTGAGAACCAATTGCTGCACAAATTGAGACTTGTTTGTGTGAATGTTCATATGATTCTTAGCATGTTTACATTCACTGCTCACTCGTGCAGCCCAGACAACTTCGATCATCTAATTCTAATCTACTTTTTGTTCCCAGTGTTAAGACAAATGTCAGAACTAGAGCTTTTTCAGTTGCTGCACCGACTCTGTGAAACTCACTCCCTGTTAGTGTTAAGTCTGTAGGAAATATAACAACATTTTACCGTAAACTGAAAACCCACCTGTTTAAACTTGCTTATCCTCCATAGCTCCCCAGTGTAGCAATCCAACTGTTTACAACTGGAACTACTTATTGATTATGAACTGCTTAACTGCTTTTGTTTTGGTGCACTCCAGAGCTTGGGTTTCCTGAGGATTTAGCACAGTAGAAGTGTTTTATATTGTATTGTATTGTATTTTCGATCTGTGAGTGGTACTCTGAAAGTAGTTATGTCTGCTCCCCTCCCAGGTGAATAGCTACCTACCCAGGTGAATAGCTACCTTCCCAGTTGAATAGTTACCTACCCAGGTTAATAGCTACCCACCCAAACCAGAATCCTACCTTCCCATTTGCATATTCAAGGTTTTTGATTCATGTTATATTTGACAGTACATTTTAAATGCCCAGATTACACTGAAAAACTGTAATGAAATGTTACATCAGCACTGAAGCTTTGAAGTAGAAGGTGCTGATAATTACCGAATATTGAATATCTTTGTGGGAAAAAATTAATGTATAAAATTCTGCATTCTACCATTATTTTATGAACGGTGTAGGAAGCTGTATCTAGAGTTCAGATAACTCATGTATAAATCACCCTAATGTGTAAGGGGGTCTTACATGAATGCCTGTCTTGTTGAAAGTGCAACACAGCATTTGCCAATTTGTTGTAACAAGACTAATGAGAATTGGTTTGACAGCAGGAACCAATGACTGAGCCACCGGCTGTGTCTAGTGAGCAGGCCATCCTGGTGAGCACCACAGGGAATAGGAAGGGGTTCTGGCGGCTGAAGGGAAAAGGGATCTCGCTCGACATCAAAGCTGCAGTGTCACGAGCTCAGAAGTTGGAGGAGAACCCTGTGATCGAGGCTGGCATTCCCTACCTGAACCCAGCAACGTCAACCCCAAAACCCACCACTCCACTGCCCACACGGAAGCCAATCTTTGTAAGTGGCATGTCATTTGGGTGGAAGTATGATAATGTAGAAGCAAGAAGTACAGTTTAGATATGAAATCATTGCTAAAATCTGACACTAAACAGGAATGTATAAGATAATGTTATCTTGTGTTTAATAGGTAGGTGTTAACACTGATTTAAACCATCTCGTACCAGCAGAATAGCCAATACAATTTCTTTGTTCAAACTCATAAAAGCTGGCTTATATAACTTCAGTTATAATTAAATATATTTGGGCCTTTCACACCTAAAACCCTAATGCAGGCATAATAGGAAGGCTCTGTATGGTCTGTGCTAACCCCCTTGTCTGTGTCGACCATGACCGACAGCCAATGATGATATAGATACATATCAAGTCCCTCCTAAAGTCTCTCCTCCCTGTTTCAGTTCCAGAAGGCTCGCATGATTCAACATATCAAAGGAAAGTTCATCAGGTCAGATAAGATAGTGGAAGGTGGCTGTGTCGTACAAGATCTCCTAGACAACACGTATGTCTCAAGGCACAAAGCCAGTAGTACTTCTTTATCCTGTGTTAAAGAATTGGGATGTGTATGTAGTCAACCAAGAAGTATTATACATGTATATGTTTCCTTTTAAAGTAAGTTTTCCTGACCTTGGGTCGCACTCTAACCATGCCATGAAAGGCAGCTAGTTAACTACTGTGGTTGATATTACTATATATCAATGTTCTTAATGCTGTGCTAACATCAACAGCTAATTAACTACTGCGGTTGTTGATATTACTATATATCAATGTTCTTAATGCTGTGCTAACATCAACAGCTAATTAACTACTGTGGTTGTTGATATTACTATATATCAATGTTCTTAATGCTGTGCTAACATCAACAGGTGTAGTGCGCATGCGTCGGGGTGGTACGAGTCCGTTACATCGCTCCACACATTTCACTCAACACAACATGTTCACCAACACAACAAATGACCACAATTGGTACAACAACTCAACATAATCCACTGATCACGCAGAAACAGACAAACCAAACGACAACAAACGCAACTAATCAAAACAACGCCCTTTACCGCAACACATGAACCAAAATTTCAAAGATGGCAGACTCCCACTGCCGGCGCCGTCCGGGTGAGTTCTTTTCATTTTATCGCTAAGCATTTCATTAGTAAGCTTACTTTTCTTCAAGTCGCCACCGTTTGCATTTGGATCTAACTTTTAGAAAACCATGCTACAAAATGTATTCCAATTCAGATGTCCCTTTAGGAAATATTCACCTCACCTAGTCCCGCATTCCACGCGGATTAATCTTGGGCTAA
>SDWI01000006.1:1445174-1464216 GCA_009193005.1 Lamellibrachia luymesi
GGTTGTTGATATTACTATATATCAATGTTCTTAATGCTGTGCTAACATCAACAGCTAATTAACTACTGTGGTTGTTGATATTACTATATATCAATGTTCTTAATGCTGTGCTAACATCAACAGCTAATTAACTACTGTGGTTGTTGATATTACTATATATCAATGTTCTTAATGCTGTGCTAACATCAACAGCTAATTAACTACTGTGGTTGTTGATATTACTATATATCAATGTTCTTAATGCTGTGCTAACATCAACAGCTAATTAACTACTGTGGTTGTTGATATTACTATATATCAATGTTCTTAATGCTGTGCTAACATCAACAGCTAATTAACTACTGTGGTTGTTGATATTACTATATATCAATGTTCTTAATGCTGTGCTAACATCAACAGCTAATTAACTACTGTGGTTGTTGATATTACTATATATCAATGTTCTTAATGCTGTGCTAACATCAACAGCTAATTAACTACTGTGGTTGTTGATATTACTATATATCAATGTTCTTAATGCTGTGCTAACATCAACAGCTAATTAACTACTGTGGTTGTTGATAATACTATATATCAATGTTCTTAATGCTGTGCTAACATCAACAGCTAATTAACTACTGTGGTTGTTGATAATACTATATATCAATGTTCTTAATGCTGTGCTAACATCAACAGCTAATTAACTACTGTGGTTGTTGATAATACTATATATCAATGTTCTTAATGCTGTGCTAACATCAACAGCTAATTAACTACTGTGGTTGTTGATAATACTATATAGCAATGTTCTTAATGCTGTGCTAACATAAACTTTGATATCTGCATTGAAAACAATTCATTGAAAATAAAACTGCACATCATAGATATAGACATGTGCTAACAACGATCAAAGCTCACATGTTCAGTTTGGTAGATTGGACATGGAATTAGTAATGAAGTTAGGTATAACAATTCACAGGAATTATATTTGCTATTTTGACCAAGCAGATATGTTTTGGGAACTGCAATTTGCATATTCAAATGAGGTGAACATTTTCACATATATTTGACAAAATTACAATTCATGGTGAAAAAAAAATTTCCTTTACTGTAATTAAATTGATTTCCTAAATTACGATGTATGGTGCATTAATTTCTCAGTTATATTATATATATATATATATATATATATATATATATATATATATATATAATATAAGATGTAGAAGAGTCAATATAAGTGTTCTGTGTTGTAGTTGTTTGTTCAACGAGCCCCTGGGACCTCCCAGTCCAAGCACGGCCCTGCAGGAGATGGGGCTGGAAGGAGACACCAAACTGTGGATAGGAAAAGACTATGCCAACTTCATCCAGAAGGATTTTGTAGACTTGGACCAACCATTCACCGGTAGAGTGTTTTCCAGATGCAGCACAACTTTGAGAGGAATGCTAGTGTCTGATTAGTGGACAGTACATGAATGTTCAGTTTGTATGTATTGAATCTATATTTTCGTAGTTAAACATATTATGTAGTTAAATGGAATTGACCTAAATGTGCATTTCAAAAGAACTGGTTCGAACAACCATCATTACTGAGAGTGAACTTGTTGGAATAACCATTGTTATTGAGAGTGAACTGGCTGGAACAACCATTGTTATGGAGAGTGAACTGGTTGGAACAACCATTGTTACTGAGAGTGAACTGGTTGGAAAAACCATTGTTATTGAGAGTGAACTGGTTGGAGTAACCGTTGTTATTGAGAGTGAACTGAAGTACTCTACAGTGATGCATGCCTTGTAGAAAATATTGTACATAACTAAAACTAAAAAAAATTGTGTATGAAGACTGACGTTTGATCTGTAATGTTGTATTTTTCCCTGTTAGACAACATTGATCGTCGTACAACTCCCAGAATGCCTTGGCATGACATTAGCGGTGTTGTCTATGGCAAGGCGGCACGGGACGTGGGCAGGCACTTTATCCAACGATGGAACTTCACCAAGGTTCGTCTCCTACATAGCTCCACTAACTCTGATGCAGCAGCCATGAATTCATGTGAATTCATATTTCACTAATTCATATTTCCTTTAAAAGGAATTGCATGTTTAACTCTAGCAGCTGATCTGGTCATTCAAATAATGTTATGGTATCAACTTTTCCAGAAAAATTTTCAGTCATGTGCACGAATAAAAACTCCCGTACTCCTGGTGCTAATTTCTGCATGTATTTAGAATTCATGGATTTGGATGTGCTTACAGAGGTTTTGTGAGATTAATTTAATTGTTGAGCAAGTAATTGTGACTTTTTTGTTTTCTACAGTAGGTATACTTATTATACAAATAGATAGAATCAATATATCAGTTTCTGTTGTCATTATGTCATTACGAGAAGGGTGTATCATGCAATTTTAATCAGCAAGTTGTATAAATCAGAAAGTATATGAGAACAAAAACAAAATTGTCAAATATCTCTTCAGGACAGGTTACACATAGATAAATAATTGTTGGACTCTTGATAAGCTAATGGCTTCCTTGTCCACTTGCCATCTGGGTGGTTTACTTTGATGACAATCTTGTTGACTCATGACATGAATAAGCAATCAATTTAAGGTTTTATGCTGATGTTAGTGTATTGTATTCTTGCATGAACACAAGTCAGTGTTTTGAGATAATCCCTTATGTTGGACAGCTCCAGAAGAGAAAGACGAGCCCTGACTACCCAATGTTGCTACCAAAGTCATACCGGCGTGTCACCTTCACGGAGAATGTCACTAGGGAGGCCCACTGCTGTCACTGTCAGGTGACACTGTCACATTGTAGACAAGGACACCCTAATTCGTGTCTCACTCGACAAAATTGAAATTAATTTTTTTTTTACTTCATCTATGCTATTAAGTAGTTTGTGCCTGTCTGTCTGTCTGTCTGTCTGTTTCCTCACATCCCTGACAGTTTCATATGTATGTGGCTGAAATTTTGTAGGTGTGCTCGGGGGCCCATTAGGATAGTCCATTCATTAAAAAAAATTGAAATCCCCTAGGGGTGGAGATCTTATGAAGGAACTGATGTAGACGTTTGACGTAGGTTACATAACTTGGAACAAGTAGGTGGGTCTCAATCACATACTGTTGTTCACAACCCTATGCATGTTTTCTATGATTGTTCTGAGTTACGTGATCTACGTGAAACATCCACATAAGTTCCTATGTACGGTATGAACACTTTGTGACACCAGCAGTGGTACACGGAGCATGAAGTTATCATTGTCATTGCCCTACCAAAGCTTGACTGGGTAGTGAAAGAGTCATAACCACTTGCAGTGGCTGCCTTTTCACCCGTGCAACACCGGGTAACTCAGTTAGTTGTACATGTGACCTGTTTAATGACTTCTAATTAGCTAAAACATGATTATGATATTCTGCCTCTCTCGTGACATGTTGATATTTTAATGTACTTGGTCTTCACTTGTAAACATTCTCTCTTAATAGATGTGATTTGCAAATGTTGTCTATCCTGTGTTCTGGGCCATTAACATTACTTGTCCATGTTCAGATCCTGCGCAGTGCCAGCCAGTGGTCGGCAGGTATCAGCCATGTTGAAGACTCAATACAACAGGCTTATCTGCAGTTGATATGTGATGCTAAACATTTCATCTACATTGAGGTAAGTAGCACTATTCTAAACAAGTAACTGTAACTAGCTGTTGAAAAATGGTCTTATCAAATTTGTCAGCCTGAGACATTACACAATTACATTCCATAATAATAAACCTTGGTAGATATACATAGTATCTTCCAATGAGTTGTTAAAAATCAATTCAGCATTTAGTTAGTAGGAATTATTTACATAAATAAAATGTGCAATTATATAAATTTTAGAAATAGATAATATAATTATTATGATGCAGTTAAATATATTGGTTAATATCCGTTATCAGGAGAGAAAACATATTCTTAAAAGTTGCCCTATATCAACACTGAAAATGTAGATAAACATGCCTTTATTATTATATATAATATTACATATATTAACATAAATGAAATGTATAATAATAATAAAAAATTACCATACAGTCTAAAAACTTGGTCATTAAGTTAGTTCATATAGAATAATCTAAACTAACATATCTTATGTTGCGATATTCTAAGCATGGACAAATATAACATTTGTCAAACATCTTTATGGTAACCTAACGCGGTGTTGCATAGTATCGTGTAATTTTTATAAAGTTGTTTTTGCCATTTTAGAACCAGTTCTTCATTAGCACTTGTGATGATCCCACGGAAAATGGAATTGCAGAAGCCCTGTACACACGGATCATTAAAGCTCACAGGTTTGTAGTATGAAATTATAAACACAGGAAGAAGAATGTTTTATGCATCAGTGTTCCTTATGGCTGTCTAATATCATATATGTTCTTTCAATATCCTGCTATATTTAACTGTTCCAGATAGCAAAGCTTCGACATTACAAGTTTGCTAATAAACGCCCCAACCAAGCACTGTACACATCAAAGTAGTGCATTGGGTGTAATGGGTGTAGTGCGTTGGGTGTAGTACGTTGGGTGTAATGGGTGTAGTGCATTGGGTGTAATGGGTGTAGTACGTTGGGTGTAATGGGTGTAGTGCATTGGGTTAATGTGATTTGTAATTCAACTTTGCGCTTCTGAAAACCCAGAATGTTGTGTTTACTATTTGAAGTACTATTTAATGCAAATGATTGTATCTAAGCATCACAATACAATGGTCAATGGTCACATTTTATCTATTGTGAAGTGTTGCAGTGATGGTATTCATCCAATACAGTGGTCACAGTTTATTCACTGTGAAGCGTTGCAGTAGTGGTATTCACCCAATACAATGGTCACAGTTTATCCACTGTGAAGTGTTGCAGTGATGCTATTCACCAAATACAGTGGTCACAGTTTATCTACTGTGAAGTGTTGCAGTGATGCTATTCACCAAATACAGTGGTCACAGCTTATCCAATGTGAAGTGTTGCAGTGATGATATTCACCCAATACAGTGGTCACAGTTTATCCACTGTGAAGTGTTGCAGTGATGCTATTCACCAAATACAGTGGTCACAGTTTATCTACTGTGAAGTGTTGCAGTGATGGTATTCACCAAATACAGTGGTCACAGTTTATCCAATGTGAAGTGTTGCAGTGATGATATTCACCCAATACAGTGGTCACAGTTTATCCACTGTGAAGTGTTGCAGTGATGGTATTCATCCAATACAGTGGTCACAGTTTATCCACTGCGAAGTGTTGTAGTGATGATATTCACCCAATACAATGGTCACAGTTTATCCACTGTGAAGTGTTGCAGTGATAGTATTCACCCGATACAGTGGTCACAGTTTATCCACTGTGAAGTGTTGCAGTGATGGTATTCATCCAATACAGTGGTCACAGTTTATCCACTGTGAAGTGTTGCAGTGATGATATTCACCCAATACAATGGTCACAGTTTATCCACTGTGAAGTGTTGCAGTGATAGTATTCATCCAATACAGTGGTCACAGTTTATTCACTGTGAAGCGTTGCAGTGGTGGTATTCACCCAATACAGTGGTCACAGTTTATCCACTGTGAAGTGTTGCAGTGATAGTATTCATCCAATACAGTGGTCACAGTTTATCCACTGTGAAGTGTTGCAGTGATAGTATTCACCCAATACAGTGGTCACAGTTTTTCCACTGTGAAGTGTTGCAGTGATAGTGTTCTTGTTGATTACTTACAATGATGTAACTCACTTGCAGTGACAACAAGGTGTTTCGCGTGTATGTTGTGATGCCGCTACTGCCGGCATTTGAAGGTGAGCTGGGCACATCATCTGGTGCAGCAATACAAGTTGTCATGCACTGGAACTACTTGTCCATCTGCCGTGGTGGGAAGTCTCTCCTTGAACGACTCGCAGCAAAAAGTGAGTGCATTACACGTAACCACGCAAATAAATGTGTTTATATATGTCAAGGCAGTTTGCTGTGTTGTGGCATCACCTTGGGTAATTTTAAAAAGCAATAATCTAACATTTTACCCTTTGAATATGAATAGTTCAATAAAGAAACAAAGAAAAAAGTAAGACACAAACATCTGATGCTTGATGAGTTGTTGGCTGTGTGATTTAAACAATTAATAAACATCAGTTGGCTATTTGTTGTCTATTGTTTACCTTGTGCTGTTTGTAGGTTTCATCAACAATGTAAGCTACTTTGCTCCAGTGTGTATTGTATCCAATATGTTAATTCATGAGATGTTTGTATTAATGTCATTGTAACAGTGGAATATGATTTGGTGTATAGTGCCTAACATGTCAGCCTAGTGTGGGTATATATTTTAGATGCATCTTTATAGTGCAATAACAAGGCAATATGAAAACACGCAATGCTTCTCAAAATAATCATAATTACATTTTAGGGTTAGTATTGTAGTTGTTTTTATCGTATTGAAGAAATGCATCTCAAAATACTAATTATGATATTTTAGAGTTGGCATTGTAGTTATTGTTATTGTCTTAAGATGTAACAATAATTATTTATTTTATTGCAGTTCCTGACCCCTTTGAGTATATCTCCTTCTATGGACTTCGCACTCACAGTGAACTTCTCGGCAGTCTGGTACTGTGGAACAAACTTGTCTGTTTCTGTTCGTGGTTCACAACTATCTAGCTGAATTAAGATATCTTTGCAAATCTTAGATTTGTATGATGTGATTTTTCAGTGATGTCATTTTGGCCAAGCCTGCTGAATTTTCCCTGAAATGACTTGTTTGGGATAGCCTCCTTCCAACAGAGAACTTTGTCATGGTAATGCTTGCTAGTTTCTAGTTCTACAGTATTGTTATGACACACTGTAAAACAACAGAACATTTTCTAAATAAATAATATGTCACATATCTGTTTTGTGTTTAGGCAGAATTGATACATTAACAGCTGGAGAAACAGATGAAGACATGCTAAAAAAAATTACAGTTTTGTTCATTGCATGGATATGACTAATTGTTGATTTAACCCTTTCCCACAAGACAACTGAGTTGATCTACGTGCACAGCAAGCTGATGATTGTGGATGATACCAAGGTCATCTTTGGCTCAGCAAACATCAACGACCGTAGCCTGATTGGTAAACGTGACAGTGAGCTCGCAATTGTCATTGAAGACAAAAAGATGTTCCCGTCTCGCATGAACGGACAGTCATGCATGGTTGGGCATTATGCCAGCAGTCTGAGAAAGTCCCTGTTCAGGTAACTACATGTAGTCTGGGTTCACATGGACAACGATTAAATAATCGATAAAAATAAAGACACACAGAGTAAACATGTATATTTGGTTATTACGCTAATACTACAAGGCAATGGTTGTCTTTTTAAATGACATTTCATAGTACAATGAAAAAAAAACATTATACAAAAGCAAATAACTTTTGCCTGCTATACTATTTGAGAAAATGGCATCTTAGCTATTTGTATTAACAAAATGCATTTTTCATTAAAAACTCTTTAAAAAAGAAAGTAGAACAAACATCAATGAACTCTGTGTATTATTAGCCAATGCTTTATTTAATAGGGCTACACAAAATATATGGTAGTTATTAAATGTTTCATGAATATTTTTAATGTAGTCAGCCTGACCAATTTGAGCAGTTTGTGCAAGCATGCTTGCATGCAGGCTCATCTGTAGAAGATGATGTTCATTTTCAACCATCAACTTACTGATGCAAGATCTAAAGTGTGTCATTGTTGATGTTTCTAGGGAGCATCTGGGGTTGATGTCAGGGAAGACCCCCATTGACGTATGTGACCCAGTCAGGTCTGACTTCTACAAGGGTGTGTGGATGAAGCAAGCCGCCATCAACACATCCATGTATGAGAAGGTGAGGACATGTTTCATCTGCCCGCCTGCCTGCCTGTCCACCCGCCTGCCTGTCCACCCATCGACCTGCCCGCCCGCCTGCCTGTCCACCCATCGACCTGCCCACCCGCCTGCCTGTCCACCCGCCTGCCCACCCGCCTGCCCACCATCGACCTGCCCGCCCGCCTGCCTGTCCACCCGCCTGCCCACCCATCGACCTGCCCACCCACCTGCCTGTCCACCCGCCTGCCCACCCATCGACCTGCCTACCCGCCTGCCTGTCTGTCTGCCCACCTCATCAAATGTTTACTCATCAAATGTTTGGCCTGGCTGTCCAGTAGATTAATCATAAAAGTTACAACAAAATTATCCACATAGAAATCATGCTCACCACATCCATTTCTTTTTACCCAGTAACTACACATTTTATGCTGGTGTTACATTATTTCATCATAGCAGTATTGCCATGGTAGAAATTTTACCTAATGGTTATATAAAAAAATTTATACTGAAATTCATTGGCCTGGTGATACCATCAAAAGATGAAAAGTGGCCCAAAGCATAAGCTTAGCAGACATTGCACTAAAAGCGAGATAAAAAAACAAGGATGGATCGATAAAAATATTTAATAAAAAAAATAAAAAATAAAAAAAACATGATTGATCTAGGCGTGCCGTTCACCTACACTTTATGGGCTCGGGCCCCGTAGGCTGTTAAAATCAACATTGTTATATCTTTACTCCGTACACCATCGTCAGCAGAATACCATATTTACATGTTGTTACGGTAACGTAATAGTTTATACAGTACATCTGTACATCTAGTAAGTTTAATAACACAGCCTTGTCTGAGAAAACATTGGTTGTTGTTATTAACAATGGTTGAATTCTACAGGTGTTCAGCTGCATCCCGTCAGATAAGATTCACAACTTCCACGAACTTCACCAACAACAGAAAGTTGAACCACTCAGCCACACATGCCCCACTGAGGCTCAGCGTCTGCTGATGAAGGTCAAAGGTCACCTTGTGCTACTACCCCTGCGCTTTCTGTGTAACGAGAATCTGCAGCCGGTGATTGGTTTCGGCACGAAGGAAGCGCTCGTGCCATCTGTGATATGGACTTGATGATATTTCACTAAGGAATACAGTTCTATGTCTGAAGCGTTCCTCGTATGTGATACATTTAAAGCTAAATTGTACAAAAACCAAGCTTTGCAATTGTTTGAACATTTTGCATGTGTGGAAAGCTAAACTTAGCAATCAGTTGAAACATATGCAATGTGGGCATTTTGTAATGCAATAAATGCATGTATGGTTGATTGCAGCCATAGAGGACCACGAAAGCATATTGTACTTCTATGCATTTTTTTTATATTATGTAGACATTTCTTTTATTATGTACATGAATTATGCAAATGTGGAAAGCGTTGTCAAAAATACATATGAACAGTCTTTCTATTTTATGAAGTTGCTCATACTACGTACATATGTTAATTGTTGTCACTTTTATCAGAGTCGCTTATGCCCTGAGTCCAGACAGATTTGGGCCTTTGCTGAGTTATTCTATTGTATGTATCACACATTTTATGGATGTGATATGCTCGTTTTAAAATGTGATTATATATTGCCACTAAAATTGGAAATTTATATTTACAACGAATTTATCTTCACTGTGTATACTTTTTAAGTAACACAAGAAGGTAAAACCATTTAGCCGTAAACCATGACATGGTATTGTGACTGGTTGCTTTCTGGAGCAGACCAGTGTGACTTATATTTTACTTCAGGGATGGTTCATTGTGAAACCATGAGTTTAAGTTTTTAGAGTAATCATGACATAGGAGGACATTATTTGTAAATTTGGCTTTATGTGTTTTTCATATAATATATATTAATTATATATTTCATATAATATAAATTAAATATTTGTTTGATCCTAGCACAGTTTGGTTAATAATTAATACACATATTATGTGTATTAGTGGAGTGGAGAAGTGCATGTACCCTAATACATAGGAAAGACTTCCTATGTGTGCATACTGTGCTAGGATCTGGGTCTCGTTGATTGTATTTTTTTATTAATTAATTTCTTTAATCATTTTACTTCATTGCACTGAACGTGTTATTCTGTTGCACGGTTGTACTTGTAGTGTAATGTAGAGTAATGTGGTGTAATGTAATGTGTTTCAGCTTGATTCCGAGCATGTTGGTGATGTGTGAATGGTGTTACATGGATGGTATAATTTGTTGCGAAGTTTTAACAATCTATTTTTCATGTATTATGGCCAACAAACTTAGATGGCATTTCCATTTTAAAATTGTGCTGTACAGTAAAGCAGATTCTAATTTATTTTTATGTTTTATTTAACAAGATGGCAAGTGGACAAGGAAGCTTGTTTTGATTGTTTTGATTATCAAGAATCCAACGATTATTCCTATGTGTTACCCACCTTTGTGAGATATTTGTAAATTTTGTTTTTAAAAATAATCACGCTGCATGCAATCTCTAGATAATTTGTTTCATTCATTTATTGAGAATGAGTGCTTTCTGTCCTGACATCTAATCTACACTGACCCTTCCTTGGTGTGTGTTCCCTTACTGTTTTGTACGCATGTATGCACCAATTCAGACGACTGTATTTAATAATACTCCTGTAATGTTTTGTATAATCAAATTGACATATTTTATATACTGCATCATCCACAAAAAGGTGATTCTATTTCATGTTAATGTTTTGTAATCTAATCAAATTGTGTTGTCTTATTACACCATGTATTAATATAAGTTGATGAGATGCCACAATGTTTAGCATGGTGGCAGTGTACTGTGTATGCCACGGAATTTAATATTAACCTCAACAAAGAAACATGGATGACAGTTTCACTATTATATATATTTTGTAAAAAAATAATAAACTACCATTTTGTCATTCTTCATTTCAGTCTGCTATTTAATAAAGCATAACACAATGAAACATCAGCAAAGCAAATGTAAATTATCAATTTAGAACAACACTTGATTTAAAGCCACAATACCATAGCATAGTTTATCCCATTTCCTGAGTAAAGTTTTGAACGGTAAATTTAAATCTCTCTAAATCCCTTTAAAATCCAGATGTCCACTTCGTGGTACTTTGAGCATTGCTTTTCAAATGTGTACTGACTCTGATTACCACAAGAGCAGCAATGCTATTATCAATGGCTTGCAATCTGCGCATCACTATTACCACAAGAGCAGCAACGCTATTATCAATGGCTTGCAATCTGCGCATCACTATTACCACAAGAGCAGCAACGCTATTATCAATGGCTTGCAATCTGCGCATCTCTATTACCACAAGAGCAGCAATGCTATTATCAATGGCTTGCAATCTGCGCATCACCATTTGCAAAATGAACCATCTGCATATGGGCATGATGTCATGGTATATTTACAAGTTGACATGATAGTGTTTACATTTCACCCACTATGGTGCCAAAAGTCACAAATTTGATGATTTGTGAATAGGCAATGTGTGAATTCTGGCAGACGTATTGCATTATTTCTGTACAGTGCAACACTTATTGGCAACTTATTTACAACTTTGTTGCATGATACTTTTTTAACAAATTATGAACAGTGGCTTTAAAAAGATATGTGCTGTAATAGTGAGGAAGATAAGCTTGAGAACATCTATTGATGTGTATCAAAATCTGTGTGTACCTTGGAATGGGTACTTGTGTTTTATCTTACACAATTACTTTC
Organism: Lamellibrachia luymesi; assembly: GCA_009193005.1. Classification (NCBI taxonomy): domain Eukaryota; kingdom Metazoa; phylum Annelida; class Polychaeta; order Sabellida; family Siboglinidae; genus Lamellibrachia; species Lamellibrachia luymesi. The sequence goes on from SDWI01000006.1 coordinate 1,456,747, forward strand.
CCACATATGGCTTAATTACAATAGTCAATGGAAGAACACATTACAAAACAATTTTGTGTCATTAATTGAAGGGTTATATTACTAATTAAGTATTTATATGGGGGTGATAACCAGCATATAGTGAGGATGCCAGTGTCTTCTGAAATTGCCCCCACCAAACGTGTTTATTATTTACATATGGTACATAGTATAGCTTACTGAATAAGTGGAATAATGAAGTGTATACATAGACAGGATACTCCCATTCTGTTGGTTATCACCTGTCAGATGTCAGTGTTGCCTGTATTTGATCCTGTTTTGCTGCTCAATTTTAATATGCACAACCATGTTAAAGCAAGTGGTAATAGAGATTGGCTTTGTTAACAGAGCATATCTCAAACTGTATTTAGTTGTATCCGTGTGTAATGGCATTGTGACGTCTAAGATACTGAATCATTTATATAAAAATTGTAAACCAGTTGGCTATATTGAGCTACATTCTGACTATAGTACTAATGAAATAGGGTGGTGAGAGATTGTTTGGTGTGTTTTCCAGGGTGTTGCTGGGTTATTGTATGTGCTATGCAGTCAAGCACAAAAGAAAACTTATATTAAATTTAAGGCTTGGGTGGGTTGAACCTCAGACAAGTCAACTGTAGCAAGCTGGTCCATCTGACTTAATTGGAACACAGTGAATTTTCTGGTACCCTTCAAATTGAAGTGAACATGGTATTTTTATAAAGAGCTTATTTTGCATTTGAGTGTATGTAAAAAAATTATATTTGCATTAATGATATTATTATCCATGACAATTCCTGGTAAATGTGTTCCTAAATGTCACATTGTGTGCCACAAATGTTCAAACATGTGTATATGGACTTTGTGGTGAATCAAATTTGTGATTTATGCAGGTTGTGTAGTGCAACATGACTTGTGCAGGTTGTAATATAACTATGACAAAGTAATTATATTGTTCCAGGTATATATTTCCTTGAACTGATTGTTTTCACTGTCAGTAATGTATATATGATTACTGTGCCGTCATTGAAGGACAAAATTAAATGTGAATTTTTACATGCTTCTAATAATATTGTCTTTGCAAACAACAGGAAAAATTCTTTTTTTTAAATAATACAATATTTATATATAGCAATATGTTAATAAACCCATTTCAACATTGGTTCTCAAAAGCAAGGTAATTTCTAACAAATCTGTTTTTGCTAAGTGGGTTGATGTAAGGATGATATTTAAATATTTAAAAACTTTCAGTGAAGTTCCACATGTATAAAAGACTGTTACTAAAACTGAAAGCTCTTGTAATAAATGGTGGCAAAAGAGAAATAGTATATAGTTGACAGGCAGAACACAAAGAATTAATGAGATTGGATATTTTGATTCATAAATAATTCTTTGATAACTGTGATAAAATGTGCTCTCACATGCAATATCCCACAGCCCACAATCCGTACAGACAGAATCCGTACATATATGGATGAAATATCATGGGTCAAAATACCAAAATAAAATGCAGGTGCTTTTAACATTGTTTTATTGAAGTTGTGCACAACAGGAAGTTTTTATCTCTTTCATTAAACAAGGCTCTGTTTCAGTCATTGGACCCAAATTAGACTAATAATTATGTCCCATCATATTTGTTTGCACAGGTCCGGTGTAACGGGCCCAGAGTAGTCCCGTGCCGAAAGTCAGCGGAAGTATGCATTTTGCGTATTTTGCGCAAACGCAGTGGACGCCATGCAACCCGCGTGAGCAACGTGACCTCAACTTTTAGTTTAAGTAACAATCTTTGATGTGGCACTTTATCGAAAGCTTATACATTATAAAGCATGAACATTATAAACAAATCAACAAATCTGGTAGCACCAATCTTAAAGACAACCTATGCACTACACGTGTGTTTTTATTCACATATAAAGACAAACCAATAAGTATATAACTAATGTTATTGACCATCTTCATGCAGGATACATACTTAAAGAATTTTTGAAGTTAATGGAATTAGACTGAACATATTTTTTTTTATTTAATTGCAAAGGGCCAACACTCACCTGTAGTGCAGTTATTTCTGAAACATTTAGTTTCAAGCAAAGGGCCATTTTTGCCACCACAAACGCTGGCAAGAGTTCAGAGGTCAGCAATTCTCCGTAGCCAATTACGACCACGCGAGGCACTGCTTACCAGGACCCATTATGGGGAAAAAAATTTGCGTACGGCAGTTAGTGTTGCAATGTTTTAATGCCGAACCTATACTAGCATGGCTGATTCATACGTTGTCTGGCAGTGACGGAACTTTAGCTGCTGCGACTTTTTACCGGCAGGTTCTCATTGCGCATGTGCACATGAAGTGCCGGACCAATAGCCGTGTTGCACTACGTCCGGGTAAGGACCTATAGCAATTTATTTATTCTTCAGACTTATACTTTCAGTTTCACTTAAACAATTACAACAAGATGTGATGATCTTAATTGGAAATCAAAACAGAAACAGTACCTGCTCTAAATATACATGTAATTTGTTTGACAACACAATAAAAGGTAGATGTAGATTGCGCCATCCGCGTAGATCGGGTGACGTTGGCGCGTATTACAAAAACTCTACTCGGTCACCGATCTCCTCCTCACCGTACAGATCGCGCGCGAGATCGGGAAAGGAGCCGAGATAGGTGCGCTTCCCAAAACTCTCTATTACCTGATAATATCGATCAACAATAAACTGAACAACAAAACTGATCTTGCCATAAAATCAACAATTCAGCAGTAACGATTAAACAATAACAATAGAAATTCGGAAATATTTGCAGAGAAAAGTGTCAGAACAACAACCAAAGTAACTTACAAATCGACAGAGGCTGGATCTAGGTCACGCGGCTGCTTATATAGCCTAGTGTATCCCTACGCGAGTAATAAGGCAGTTTTTAAATGATGTCATTCGATTTTACCCCTTGCCCGCTGATTGGCTAGAGCCCTTTTTGGAATCCCCATTCGCGAGGGAAAATGGCTTTTAACATAATGAATAGCATTGACATTGTTGAATTGATTGTGAAGGACGTGGCTATTCGCGCAGCTGCTGTGTTGATTACAAAAAGTGTGGTTGTTAATATTTGCAGAGATGCACTAGCTTTTGGCATTGCAGAAATAGTTATTGGCTAGTGCTATTTGCAATATTATCATATTATAATATGGTCATTAATGATAGCATTAATGATATATCGTGCCACTTATGGCTTCTTACTTAATTGAGTCTTGCTGTTCCCACATAGTAGACGATTAAATGGCTTCACTTCTTGTGTAATAGCTACTTAGTCCAGTAAGCTACTTCTTGTTCACTGGTTCAGTAGTGCACATGTATTACTAAGTCAGAGCAGAGTTGCTGTGTTACAGCATTACAAAGTTTACGTCTACAAGCTTCGAGGAGGTAGACCTAAAGATACAATATGGCAGCACTTCACTCGTGTTGAAGTTGCTGGGAAAGCTTTGGCTAGGTGCAACTACTGTGCTCATCAACAAAGTATCAAAGCCTGCAGGATGCCGTCCCATCGTAACAACTGTGCAACATTTGCAAATGAGGTAGGAATGAGTATAATAGTATTTATGAATATGATTTAATGTTTTTTTTGTAAATTAAATAACATCATTGCATTAAATATTTTATCTCTTGAATTATAAGTTGTAAGCATTTGTCGCACGCCAAATGTCAGTTATTTTGGTAAGACAGTCAGAAATAGATCAATACTAGCCATGTTGTAATTTAGTCCTGGGCCCTTTCAGTGCATTTAGCAAATATGCATACTTTACTTTAACAGTTTAACACTATTCGCCTGATATTGAATGAATTAAATGTGTCATTGAGGCATGCACCACATGGCTTATGGTGGGTGATAAAAGGGAACCGTGCTGGATTTCACTTTTAGGTGACTAATAACACAAGTAATGTGCAAGGTGAATATAGAAATAAATGCATACACTTTTTGTGTTATCCTAATATTATAATCATTAAACAGTTTTGGCTACACAGGCAGACACAATTGTTTATAAATACTTGTTTGTTTACATTTCCAGGCAGCAGCAGAACCTGTGAATGAGCCAACAGACATGCCTGCTGCTGCTGTTACTGCCAAGCGTCCCTTGGGCCAGGATCCTACACAAGAACCCCCAGCCAAAGTCATCATTCAGCAGAACATCTAATCTCTTCTCACCAAGACAAATGCTGCTACCGAAGACAACCTGAACGTTCTTGTTGCAAAGTTCTTCTACTCGTGCAATATCCCATTCACTGTATCAGATCACCCAGGGTTCTCAGTGGAACTCTCCTTGATAGTCTCTGATGAATTGAAATCACAAATGAAGTATCATCTCAAGGATCAAACTGTCACACTGGTAGAGGATGGATGGTCGAATATCCATAATGATCCCACCCTTGCTACAACTGTACAAAAGAGGTTTAACCAAGCAGTCACTTAGTTACATATTTGCTTCACCCTGATTATCGTGGCAGTTGTCTGATCACTGAGCAACGGAAACTGGCCCACCAGTGGCTCATAAAGAAAAATTCAGACTACCTCCCAGCAGCTATTGCTTTTGAAATTCTGCGCCATTCCCACCATCCTTCTTTGAAGCAGGTGCTATGCATCCAGCATTGTGGTGGTAAGGGCTTAGAAAAGTTGCTCTGCCACATGGTTTTATTCTAGTTTCATTGCACACAGCTTGTGCATCATCTTTGTGCAACATTTGGAATAACTCACACAAAGTTGATAACCGACTAGTTGTGTATAAAGCTGCCAGGTTTGTGTCCTGCTATTGAATGCTACGTGGCAAGCATGAGGTAGAGGACTGAATGACTGTCAGACTTTCACTGTCACATGAGATTTGTGCCAGTGGACACAGAAGATCAAATACTTATGAAATGTACAACAACAGTTTAATAAAAAGTACTGAAAACTGAATATTTTGTCTGTTTTATATTATTTTACTTTCTTCCATTTTTCCCCGGAAGAAAGTGGAAGAAATCCCTTAATTTCTTCCAGTTTCTTCCAGGCATTCCCTGTTGACTATCACAAAAATATACATTTAATAAAATAATTGCTATTCATATTGTAATGGCCCTTATTGAGTAGTATGTTTATATTATTATTTTGGATTTAGCCATCTGGACCATCAAATATTGGTTACGTTTGTGACACTGTATTTTTTTTATAAAGGGTAGCTGCTAATGTCTCGGCTTTTGCGGTTGGTTCAAATCCGACTGGTAAATGCACTTTGTGAAGAAATACCCCTGGCATGGGCTTATTGACCGATACATTGCATCTCCTCTTATGATTATTTGAAATTGAATGAAAATGCACTTACAATGATCCAAAGTTAGCATATTAATATATACATAACATCTGATCCATCTCATTTTAGCTTTATTTACCAAGCCCACCAAAAAAAAACTATAAAAAAAAACAGCTCAACATTTAACAGCATTAAATTTTATAGTGCTAAACTTCATTGTAGAACTAATTTTTTAGTGCTAATAGTACACGTTTTGCCATAATAGCCATGTAATGCCAAGTGTCTAAACAAATTGTATTTTGTATGTGCTGTGTTAAAGTACATAACTGTGTAATAAATCAAATAATTGTATTTTGTGTGTGCTGTGTTAAAGTACATAACTGTGTAATAAATCACATAATTGTATATTCCATTTTGTTATGTTACTTTTTTATTACAGGTATATTGCAGATTGCTAGATGTGATTCTTGTCAACGCTACGAGAAGATCAAGACAGTGGCTCCTAAGCCTACACCAATCAAGATTGTAGAGCCCATGCATATGGTTGGGATGGACCTCATAGGTAGATCTTGTTATGTTATAGTGACATGCTAACATTATAACCAAGCATATTACAGTTGATAACATTATAACCAAGCATATTACAGTTGATAACATTATAACCAAACATATTACAGTTGATAACATTATAACTAAGCATATTACAGTTGATAACATTATAACCAAGCATATTACAGTTGATAACATTATAACTAAGCATATTACAGTTGATAACATTATAACCAAGCATATTACAGTTGATAACATTATAACCAAGCATATTACAGTTGATAACATTATAACCAAGCATATTACAGTTGATAACATTATAACCAAACATATTACAATAGATAACATTATACCCAAGCATATTATAGTTGATAACATTATAACCAAGCATATTACAGTTGAACTGTCCAAACCTGGGTAGATATCATTATAATGTATACAGTGGAATATCACTAGAAGGACTCTTGATATAAGGAATCTGCTTTGGAACAACTTTGAAATCCCAGCTCTTGCCTGCACTGTGTTATATACACATGGATATAAGGAACATTGGATATAAAGAACAGTTTGACCAAGCCCAACGTGTTCTTTATAGGGAGAGTCCAATATATGGTGTGAGCCTTTTCTAGCAACAGCATCAAAAACATGCATAGATTGAAACCTAGTTATTGCTGATATGAGTCCTCTCCAGAACACCTAACTGCAGGCACATGTATATATAACACATAACTATGTTCACTCAAGTTGTTTAGGTTTTCACTCCATCTGAGTAATGAAGGAGTGTAATAAAGGACTTGTACACATGTCCTCTCCAGAATGGTAATTTTACAGCTTTACTTTGAAGCTCATTTTGTCAAGGAAATCTATGTAATGTCTTATATGTCTTAGTGAAAATAACCTGAGCCAAACAATTGAAAAACTTTGAACTTTCAGTCTGCATCAAACTTTTGTGTGCCCTTTACCTGAATATGTTTATTACTGGATTGTTTCATTTGTAGGCCCTCTACCTGAGACCCAGAATGGATTGAAGTATGTTATGACACTAACTGATTACTTCACAAAGTATGTGGAGTTGTATTCCCTGAGACGGAAGTCTGGTGATTGTGTGGTGCAAAGCTTGAAAAGCTTCATTTGCAGACATGTAATTTCTGGATAATTTAGTTTTAAATCAGCAAAATATAAAACTTCCCCTACAAATTAAACCTATATGCTGCAGATACGGGGTCAAATACATTGAAATGTATATAAATACAAATACTCTTGAGTGGTTCAAATACAAATACAAATACAAAATATAAAACTTCCCCAACAAATTAAACCTATATGCAGCAGATACAAATGCTATCAAATGCAAAAGTATTTAAATACAAATAAATTGGGAAGTATTTCAAAAAACTTGTCAAAAAATAAGTGAGCGGGAAATAATCATGGGTATTTTTTATAGAAAAAACATTCTATAGAAAACATTCAAATAATAAAGATCCTCTGTCCGCAGCATTGCTGGATCAAGTAGAGCTAACAGCAAATTCCTTTTGATGTTCTGTGCATTCACCTGGTTCACACAGTCAAGACAGCAAGTGGTCAAGAAGTAGGCCTACAACTGATTCAGCAAATTCCTTTTGATGTTCTGTGCATTCACCTGGTTCACACA
>SDWI01000006.1:1467220-1492964 GCA_009193005.1 Lamellibrachia luymesi
GAGGCTCAGTAAGCTAGTAGCTGAACACCAGACTGCCTGGGATGAGTATCTTGAGGAGGTGGCCTTCAGTCTCCACACACAGAGGCTTAAGACGAGGCTTAGTAAGCTAGCAGCTGAACACCAGACTGCCTGGGATGAGTATCTTGAGGAGGTGGCCTTCAGTCTCCACACACAGAGACTTAAGGCCAGGCTCAGTAAGCTAGTAGCTGAACACCAGACTGCCTGGGATGAGTATCTTGGGGAGGTGGACTTCAGTCTCCACACACAGAGACTTAAGACGAGGCTCAGTAAGCTAGTAGCTGAACACCAGACTGCCTGTGATGAGTATCTTGAGGAGGTAGCCTTCAGTCTCCACACACAGAGACTTAAGACCAGCTCAGTAAGCTAGTAGCTGATCACCAGACTGCCTGGGATGAGTATCTTGAGGAGGTGACCTTCAGTCTCCACACACACAGACTTAAGACCAGCTCAGTAAGCTAGTAGCTGATCACCAGACTGACTGGGATGAGTATCTTGAGGAGGTGGCCTTCAGTCTCCACACACAGAGACTTAAGACGAGGCTCAGTAAGCTAGTAGCTGAACACCAGACTGCCTGGGATGAGTATCTTGAGGAGGTGGCCTTCAGTCTCCACACACAGAGACTTAAGACGAGGCTCAGTTACCTAGTACCTGAACACCAGACTGCCTGGGATGAGTATCTTGAGGAGGTTGCCTTCAGTCTCCACACACAGAGGCTTAAGACGAGGCTCATTAAGCTAGTAGCTGAACACCAGACTGCCTGGGATGAGTATCTTGAGGAGGTGGCCTTCAGTCTCCACACACAGAGGCTTAAGACGAGGCTCAGTAAGCTAGCAGCTGAACACCAGACTGCCTGGGATGAGTATCTTGAGGAGGTGGCCTTCAGTCTCCACACACAGAGACTTAAGGCCAGACTCAGTAAGCTAGTAGCTGAACACCAGACTGCCTGGGATGAGTATCTTGAGGAGGTGGCCTTCAGTCTCCACACACAGAGACTTAAGATGAGGCTCAGTAAGCTAGTAGCTGAACACCAGACTGCCTGGGATAAGTATCTTGAGGAGGTGGCCTTCAGTCTCCACACACAGATACTTAAGACCAGGCTCAGTAAGCTAGTAGCTGAACACCAGACTGCCTGGGATGAGTATCTTGAGGAGGTGGCCTTCAGTCTCCACACACAGACACTTAAAACGAGGCTCAGTAAGCTAGTAGCTGAGCACCAGACTGACTGGGATGAGTATCTTGAGGAGGTGGCCTTCAGTCTCCACACACAGACACTTAAAATGAGGCTCAGTAAGCTAGTAGCTGAACACCAGACTGCCTGGGATGAGTATATTGAGGAGGTGGCCTTCAGTCTCCACACACAGACACTTAAAACGAGGCTCAGTAAGCTAGTAGCTGAGCATCAGACTGACCAGGGGATGAGTATCTTGAGGAGGTGGCCTTCAGTCTCCACACAGACACTTAAAACGAGGCTCAGTAAGCTAGTAGCTGAGCACCAGACTGACTGGGATGAGTATCTTGAGGAGGTGGCCTTCAGTCTCCACACACAGACACTTAAAACGAGGCTCAGTAAGCTAGTAGCTGAGCACCAAACTGACCAGGGTGAATATCTTGAGGATGTGGCCTTCAGTCTCCACACACAGAGACAGACATCTACAAAGTACACCCCATTCTTTCTTATGTTCAACAGACACCCACGTCTGTCTGTGGAGGTACTTATAACATGACCATCTTTCATTGCATAAGTTATAATCATCGCTGAATATCATATGTTACATGCCTTTTTCATAGAATATTTTCTTGTGTAATGATTGCAATGCAATATACATGTATTAGTTGGTTTTAATATAAATAATTAAATTTGAAGCATAATTATATTTTATTCTTACATAATTACGATATCCATAACAACTTATCAAACTTGAAGTTTGGCCATCTTCAGCACTTGACAGTAATATCTCCATAATGTTTTCTATTCCGATTTATTATATAGATTGATAGTTTGGACCTGGATGATGATGTTGACATCCCAACATTTATGGAACAGGATGTGGACAGATATCAACATAATCTTGTGACACAGGTTGAAATGGTTCATGAGTTGGTGTGTAAAAGTGGTCCACTTGTGTCACATAATATGTGTTTGTAGGTGTGGATGTATACACCATGGCATAAGCATGGCGTCATTAACTTGAAAAGTTAATTAATTAAATTACAATTAACTCAAAAAGTGTAGATGTTTGGAACTACCTGGCATATCGCTATATTTTGTTGTATATTTTGTATTCCAAAATTATTCCCATATTTTAATTTTGTATTCTATTATGTTCTATGGATTTTAGATCAAAAGTAGATGGGCACACTGCATGACATTTAAGTCTGTCATCCAAGTATGTTCTATGCAGCACCATGATTTTCCAGGTTCATGCAAATGTTGAAACTGCACAAGAGCGGCAGACTAAACACTACAAAACAGACAAACAAAGGGAGTCCAAACATGTAACTTGAACGTAGGCGACATGGGGCTGAGAAGGCACACGAGGAATGTTGGAAGGAAGGGTGGGAAACTATAGCCACAATGGATAGGGCCTTACAGGTAACTGAATCAGCCACTTGACTTGGTAGAAACTACAGCCACAATGGATAGGGCCATACAAGTAACTGAATCAACCACTAGACTTGGTAGAAACTACAGCCACAATGGATAGGGCCATACAGGTAACTGAATCAGCCACTAGACTTGGTAGGAACTACAGCCACAATGAGCAAAGAATAATGACTTGCTACATGCACATTAATCTTTCATTGTTGACTTTTGTCGTTATGTGGAATTGGAGCGGGAATTGGAATTGAAAGATTTTTAAAGGAATTGGAATTACTAAGAAGAATTGCAAAAAAAAAGGAATTGGAATTGAATTGCAAGGAATTGGAGCGGAATTGGAATTGATTGTAAGGAATTGACCCCAGCCCTGTAGAAGAGTACAACTATATTAATGATGTCTGCTGACCCGTCCTAGAATACCTATATCCAGATAGCGGACGGTACAAATATATTATTAACGATGTCTGCTGACCCGTCCAAGGACAGAGTAGCCAAGAGTAGAAGCGCAGTCTAGAAAGCGAACAGTATACTTACATAAAGCAGGGAATATTGTTAACCCATCCAGGGGAGTGTCCAGATATATATTTGTGTGGGTTAGCCTAGGATGTCCAGAATAGTGGTCCACGACTGAGACTGCTCTGTTGACTTATAAGGACATGCCCTCCCTTCTGGGAGGACTCATCATGACTGTGCCTGGCGCAAGAGAGCGTATAAATGGACGCCAAAAATACAGATAGTCAGTTTTAGTTTAGTCTCNAAAGCGCAGTCTAGAAAGCGAACAGTGTCCAGATATATATTTGTGTGGGTTAGCCTGGGATGACCAGAATAGTGGTCCGCGACTGAGACTGCTCCATTGACTTATAAGGACATGCCCTCCCTTCTGGGAGGACTGATCATGACTGTGCCTGGCGCAAGAGAGCGTATAAATGGACGCCAAAAATACAGATAGTCAGTTTTAGTTCTAGTATTGATGGAAGAGTGTTGAGTTGTAGTTTGGTCTTGATGAAAGAGTGTTTAGTTTTGGTTTAGTCTTGATGGAAGAGAGTTAGTTTAAGATTAGTCTTGATGGAAGAGTGTCAGTTTGACTTCGTGTGTTGATAAAAGACGACAAATTGTATTACTACGGCGATGTCTTATGAATAAAGGCGGTTTTGCTATGTTATAGCCAACCTGGACTTCTGTAATGCGAAGGGTAAGTTTCCCTGTTACTATTACTAGTCAATTGAGTTAGAACCTGGTAAGCTGAACGAAGTAGGTTGATCCGGGAACTGATTCAATGATTAGAGTAATGGCGAAACTTACTCGATAATGTAATGAGCCATGTTATGAGAAGCATGTGCCCAGTACACAATGGTGATCTGATAAACCATCAGTGGGGAATATTGCTTTAATGTTAGTGCAAGTAGATCTAGTAATAAACTGGTCGAGCCAATGACCATGAACATGTGTAGGAAATGAAACGTGTTGATGTAATGATCACATTTCGACCAATAAATAAAATTAACATAAATACCCTTCATGACAAATTCTGATCTTTTGATGAAACCTAAATCTACACTAGGCGAGCTTGTCAATCAGTACAATGAAACATTAAGTAAACTTCTGGATAAACATGCTCACCAAAAGTGTACAAGTTCGCCCTCCATCACCATGGATGTCTAATGATATAATCGTAGCAAAACGTCGTCGTCGATATCTTGAAAGAATTTGGCGACAACGTCAGTGTCAAGATAAGTATTTTTACATTAAGTTTTACACTTCGACAGCTATGCGTTAACCGTCTACTTTTATTATCGCTCATTCTTGTCGCCGGCACAAAACATTTTCGTTGCTTTTTTAAATTAAACGCTATAATTGTATGCTCTTAATATATTTGCTTCTATTTTGTAATATTTTAATTATTCAGCACGCGATCATGCACTTATAACTCCTAGTTAACATCTAACAGGCCTAGGAGTCACAATTTAGTGATCAGAGTCGGCCCTGATTAACATTTCTAATCAAATAAATTAGTCTTGATCCTAGAATTGTGACTTCTTTCCCAGCAGCTGCACTTAGCCTCACTCATCACTGAGCATATAATAATGTATTTTCTCTTTGTGCTGGTCATTTGTTTATTTTCTTTGTCTACATTTAGGTTTTTACTCCATCTAAGTAATGAAGGAGTGTAATAAAGGACTTGTACACATGTCCTCTCCAGAATGGTAATTTTATAACTTTAATTTGAAGTAAATTTTGTCCAGGAAATTTGTGTAATGTCTTAGCAAAAATAACCTGATAGCCAAACAATTGAAAAAACTTTGAACTTTGAGGCTGCATCGAACTTTTGTGTGCCCTTAATCTGAATATGTTTATTACTGGATTGTTTAATTTGTAGGCCCTCTTCCTGAGACCCAGAATGGTTTCAAGTATATTATGACACTAACTGATTACTTCACAAAGTATGTGGANATTACTGGATTGCTTAATTTGTAGGCCCTCTACCTGAGACCCAGAATGGGTTCAAGTATATTATGACACTAACTGATTACTTCACAAAGTATGTGGAGTTGTATCCCCTGAGACGGAAGTCTGGCGATTGTGTGGCGCAAAGCTTGAAAAGCTTCATTTGCAGGCATATAATTTCTGGATAGTTTAGTTTTAATTCAGCAAAATGTAAAGCTTCCCCTACAAATTAAACCTATATGCAACATATATAGGGTCAAATACACTGAAATAATAATTGGTATTTTTTTATAGAAAAAAACATTGTACAGAAAACATTCAAATAATAAAGATCCTCTATCCGCAGCATTGCCTGATCAAGTAGAGCTAACAGAAATTTCCTTTTGATGTTCTGTGCATTCACCTGTTTCACACAATCAAGACAGCAAGTGGTCACGAAGTACACCTAGAACTGATTCAGAAAATGTCCTACTAATGCAATTACCACCCCTGGCTTGAGAGGATGATTCCGGGTAACGGAGCAGACAAAGTCGCTTTAAAGCTAAATTGTTACATTTTGTCAGCTAACATTTCTGATGTGGTAATGTTGTTTTATAGTGTTTGATTTAAGAATGTTTATCTTTATTCCAGAATAATAATAATAATAATAATAATTGACTTCTATGGCGCCTATATCCTCAGGAACCTGAGCTCANCAAAGATAATAAACAAATGACCAGCACGAAGAGAAAATACATAATTATATGCTCAGTGATGAGTAAGGCTAAGTGCAGCTGCTGGGAAAGAAGTCACAATTCTAGGATCAACTTCATCAAGACTAATTGCAAAGGCAATCAGTGATGAGATACAGCCATGCGTTATGCGTCAGTGTCACGTTGATGCATTCAGAAAGGCGGTCTTGGCGCAGCTCCTCCAGCATCAAGAATAAACAATTGACTACTTACTTGTTTAAATATCTTGTTGTAGAAGATTTGTTGAAATGGGTTTTGTCTGCCAGCGCTTCATTATACAGATTATTGTACATAATTATGTCACTGTTCACATTTAAAAAATAAATTTTACTAATGTTATCTGAACTGTTCATGCGTTTGAAAACATACTTGCATATAGAGGAAGGCCACTTACTTAGTCTAGACATTTGATAAGGAATAATGATGTCAGAATGTTCACTGGATTATATTAAAGGTTAATATAATCACAATCACACTTGTCGTTTCGTGGGGATCTCCTCAGTTTAATTTACTGTCTACTAAATGGTTCATAATGTGATGTAAATATGTGTGACCAGAAAAGTGTGTCTATGTTATCTATGAGTTAATTATTAATGGAAAAACATAATTGTATTTTTGTATAATTGGATGTTAATTTATTACTTGTTTGATTAAATATTATGATATACCATATTTGTAGAAATGTTGTGCTGTCTGCTAGTGCAGTATTATACAAAGAACAATATTGTTTCGATCATTGTACATGTGTGTCAATCATCATATATAGAAAAATAATAATGTGTGTATATATATATATATAATATATATATATTATATATATACGTTAATAATGGCAGCAATAAAGGTTTAATTCTGTAAATCTTTACCGCATGACTCATTTCCATAACTGTATTATTTGAAATGTTTATCATACGAATAGGGCGGAGATGTTTGTTTACAACGACACTGGCTGTGCGCATAAATAGCATGCGCAATACACAAAATGCATACTTCAGCAGACTTTCGGCACGGGACTACTCTGGGCCCGTTACACCGGCAATAGCCGGTGTTGTTAATATGGCGATCATCCGAAATGTGCTGTAACAATATCACGGTGGCATCAGAACCAGAAAGGCGATTTCACTGTCAAATATTTCGTACCGCAGTATAAGAAAATACGAAAAACAGAAGAAAAAGTGCAATTTAATGTTATGAAAAACTCTAAAAATTTACAATTTAATGTTAAAAAGCCCCAATAAATCGAACCGGACAGGTGATTTCACTGACAAATATCTTGTACGCAGTCTAAGAATAAAATAAAGTTAAATTTTATTTTGAAAATCCAATAAAAATCTACTGACAAATATCTCGAAAAAAAATATAAGATAATGTAGAAAAAGCAAAGACATCGCACATATATAAAAAAATTATTAAAAGTTCACAGATGATGCAAATATCTTTAAATCTTACTCATAAACAAGTGTCTTGCTTGCCCAAATCACACAATTTTAATATTTTTGACATTACTAATGTTTGGACCATATCATGAGGAAAATTTAACATTTCACTACAAAAAGATGTTGTCGTTTTGGAATGAATGGTGAATTTCGAGGACCAAATTTATCGAGATATTTTGATTAATTGATATCTACAATGGAATTATTCAAACCTAGACATCGTTCACACCCAATGTAGCAACTATTTTGTGAAAGTATGGTTGGCTCTGAAAAGAGCCGTTTTATGTCTTCGGGCGACTGCTGGGCGAAGTTCACTGCTAGTGAGCATTTGTTCATGGGCATTGGTTGCGAATACACACACTCGCCGTGACGAGAGACGTCGTTGGCGGTTCCTGTGCTGCTGCATGCACAGGAACTCTTCCAGGTACATGACGAACAGAGGTAGCGCCGGGCCAAACTGTCTCCGGAGTTTCCTCTTTGCTCTATTTATTACTGAATTGTGTGATTTGGGCAAGCAAGACACTTGTTTATGACTAATGAATAAGATTTAAAGATAGTTGCATGATATGTGAACTTTTAATTATTTTTCTTGATATATGTGCAATGTCTGCTTTTTTACATTATCTTATATTTTTTGTTGAGATATTTTTAAAATATTTTTTTTGGATTTTCACAATTAAATTGAACTCTATTTTTTTCTTAGATTGCGTACAAAATATTTGTCAGTTAAATCACTTATCCGGTTTGATTTTTTTGGGCTTTTTAACATTAAATTGTCGATTTTTAGAGTTTTTCGTAACATTTTGTTTTACACCATGTATTATCGGCTGTTTCCGTTCCTTTCTGTGACTTACAGCGGCAAATTGGACAATAGTAAGTTCCTTTTCATGATCATCTGTTTTTGACTGAAATTGAACAAAAATTAAGGTGAAATACATCAATTAGACGACATAGGTGTATTTCTGGTGTAAGTTTAGCAGACAAAGCTATTTATGACTCCATCCATATGTTCGTGACTTCTTCTAGAGGTCTTAGTAGGTGTACGAAATATTTTTTTGCTACGCGAATGCACATGGGTGTTTTTGAGTTTCCCTAGTTTGTGAAATTTCAACCGATATTGATTCTTGGAGTTGGAGAGCGAGATCGATTTAACCAAAATCATGACTTATTTACATTTCTATGATTTTAATTCATTACAAATAATACAAAGCCAATATATTTGTTTGATATTTGTTTTGCCAACATTTTTTATTAATGATTATTAGTAATGGTACATTTTTTATAGATTTTTTTTTATTTTGTATATCTATATTACTATAATATCAAGTAGTATATTTACATAATGCATATTGCATGCATTCTTTTGTCTAAAATAAAAGATTTATTGATATTGATTAAACTTGTTGGGCGTCGCTGTGCTAAGTTAGTAGAATAATGAAATTATTATGTAATTTTTCAATGATTAAAAAAAAATGCACAAGAGATATTCTAAATCACTAGTTTATAATTAATTAATTGCTGTACTGAACCTGCAGTAAACTATAAATGCAGGAAATTACAAAATGTCAGAATATATAATAAATTGTGTTATATTTATGCAATGACATTTTTTTACACTAAAAAACTTACCATTCTATTAATTAATTAATTTCTATTAATTAGCCAATATTGGCTTATTAATTGCATTAACTGAGTTACTCTTAATGATACGACTGGATTATGCATATTTATGACCCTATTTAATGTGCTTGCAACTCCTGAACAAATTATTAAAATATATGCAAAAAAAAAAGTTATGCAATCTTAATGATACATTGATTGAAAGAAAACACAAAAATTATTCTTTTTCCTGTATACGAGATACAAAAATTTGTCACATTTTTACCGTATTAAAATTGCAATATCTTTGGATCTAATAAAGATATATTAATAAAATAAGCAGTCTTTGGTTCCTTTACATTTCACCATTCATTTAAATCAATTGACAATGTTCTATCATGATATCTAATTTTTCTTTGAAGTGCCTATCTTAGTTAGTCTGTGTACGAAATACTTTCCCGCGAATGCACATGGGTGTTTTTGAGCTTCCCAAGTTTGTGAAATTTCACCCGATTTTGATTCTCGGAGTTTTATTACAACTAATACAAAGCCAATATTTGTTTGATATTTGTTTTGCAAAACAAATTTTATTAATGATTATTAATAATGGTACATTTATATATATATATTTTTTACCTTTTAATTTTGTATATCTAAATTACTATATCAAGTAGTATATTTACTTAATGCATATTGCATGTATTCTTTTGTCTAAAATAAAAGACTGATTGATATTGATTAAACTTGTTGGGCCTGGCTGTGCTAAGTTAGTAGAACAATGAAATTAGTATGTAATTTTTCAATGATTGAAAAAAAAACTGCTCAAGAGATATACTAAATCACAATAATTAATTAATTGCTGTACCAAACCTGCAGTAACCTGTACATGCAGGAAATTACAAAATGTCAGAATATATAATAAAGTGTGTTCTATTTATGCAATGACAATGTTTTTTTTACGCAAAAAAACATTTAGCACTCTATATGGAACACCAACTAGTATATATTTCTCCAATAATTATTTTACCATAGTCACCATGAAGACTATTTTCGTGTTCTTTGGCAGGGAAAGAAAGCCCAGGCTCTGCCAAAATTACACAAATATTTTCATAATCATGGAAGTTGTGGCGTTTTATTGAAATGTATTGGTCTGTTGAGATAGCATGCTGATTAGCCATTGTTGATTTATTAATTGAGTTACTATTAATGATAAATGACTAATGTATATTTTTGAACCTACTTAATGTGTTCTGAAATTATACAAATATCTTCATAATGATGGAAGTTTGGCATAAAAAGGTGTTGACCTGTTGCGTTTGCACATTAATTAGCCAATATTTACTTATTAGTTACATCAACAGGGTTATGAAATGACTGTGTGATGTATATTTTATGACCCTGTTTAATAAATTTGTAAACCCTGAACAAGTTATACCAATATCTTTATAATCATGGAGAAGTTATGGCCTTTTATAAAAAGGTGTCGGCCTGTTGAGTTTGTGCATTAATTAGCCAATATTGACTTATTAATTTCATCAATCTGTGTGTGATGTATATTTATGACCCTGGTTAATGAGTTTGCAAACCCTGAACAAATTATACAAATATCTTCATAATCATGTAACATGTGTCGGCCAGTTGACTTCATGCACTAATTAGCCAATATTGACTTATTAATTGCATTAACTGAGTTACTCTTAATGATACATGACTGGATTATGCATATTTATGACCCTACTTAATGTGCTTGCAACTCCTGAAAAAATCGAATTTTTACCGTATTAAAATCGCAATATCTTAGGATCTAATAAAGATATATTAATAAAATAAGCAGTTTGTTGGTTCCTTACCATTTCACCTTTCATTTAAATCAATTGCCAATGTTCTATTATGGTATATAATTTTTTGTTTGAAGTGCCTAAACAAAGTGGTACAGTAATATCTAAACACAGTGCACACCAACGCACACCTATACAAATGCAACTTCTGGCATTTTTATGGCACAGAAAATAACACTTTGTAGCCGACGTTAGAACAAAATTTGTCCAAAAAAGTAACTCGTCCGACCGCAAAGTTAATATACCATGGATGACATTCACATTATAACGTGTGAAATCATTAATTTACATACCGGTTTGGGTTATTAATAATTGTTGCTAGATATTTTCGTTTTCATCTTTAGCGAAGAACACTAAAAACAAAAAATAAGCTTGGCATAATGCCTGATTCGACATGTGCTTAGTCAAAATTCTGGGAACAATGAATCTTTGTTTTGTATCACCCAACGTAATGTTGATAATATTTCATTGGCATTAACTCTGTCAAATGCCCTATTTGTACAAATACAAGTCCTGCTGCCTGGTGACAAGACGTACTTAGCTGACTTTGCCATATTTTCTAGCACAGAAGACAAGTTACGCGACCTTGAAGTCTGTTCATCGCAACGTCAAAAATCTACAATTCCCATACGATTCAAATACACGTTTATTGACATTTGACATGTAATACGAAAACATGCATTTTTTAGGAGCTGACAGTACACTTTCTACACGCAGTCGTGCCGAATGGTGGCAAGACATACCAAGCTGGCTTTGCGATATTTTCTAGCACAGAGATCAACTACGCGACCTTGAAGTCTGTTTCATCGCAACATCAAAACTCTACGATTGGCGTAGGATACAAATATACATGTTTCTTGACATTTGACTTGTAATACGAAAGCATGTATTTTGTAGGAGCAGATATAACACTTTCTACACGTAGTCCTGCCACCTGGTGGCAAAACATACCAAGCTGGCTTTGCGATATTTTCTAGCACACGGGTCAAGTTATGAGACCATGAAGTCTGGTTCATTGCAACCACATAACTCAATGATTGGCGTGGAATTCAAATAGGAACATTTTCACACATCAATCACACAAAAACACGTGCATTTTTCAGATACGCCACTTTCTACATGCAGTCGTGCCGCTTGGTGCCAAAACATACCAAACTGGTTTTGTGATATTTTCTAGCGAACTGGTCATGTAATGGAACCAAGAAGTCTGTTTCATCGCAACGTCAAAACTATATGATTGGCGTGGGATTCAAATAGACATGTTTGTTGAAATTTGACTTGTAATACGAAAACAACCATTTTGTAGGAGCAGACAGGGTACTTCCTTCACGCAATCCTGCCCCTGGTGGCAAAACGTATCAAACTGGCTTTGCGATCTGTTCTAGCACGGAGGTCAAGTTACGTGAACTTGAAGTCTGTTTCATTGCAAAGTCAAAAATCTTCGATTGGCGTGGGATTCAAAAAGGAACATTTTCACATTTCAATAAAACAAAAATACATGTACATTTTTCAGATTTGTGCAGACACGCCACTTTCTCCAAGCAGTCATGCCGCCTGGTGGCAAGACATACTAAGCTGGGTTTGCCATATTATCTAGCACAGTGGTTATTTTATGCGAACTTGAAGTCAGTTTCATCGCAACGTCAACGATTTTAAAACATACATGATTGTTGAAATTTCACATGTAATACGAAAATATGCATTTTTTAGGGTCAAATAGGGCACTTCTTCACGCAGTCCTGCCACCTGGTGTGAAAATATACCAAGGAGGCTTTGCGATATTTTCTAGCATACAGGTCAAGCTATGCGACCTTGAAGTCTGTTTCATCGCATCGTCAAAACTCTATGATTGGTGTGGGATTCAAATAGACTTGTTTGTTGAAAATTGTAATACGAAAACACATTTTGTAGGAGCAGACATGGCACCTACTTCACGCAGTTCTGCCACCTGGTGGCAAAACGTAACAAGCTGGCTTTGCGGGATTTTCTAGCACAAAGTTATGCCAAATTGAAGTCAAAACGCTACAATTGACGTGGGATTCAAATAGGAACATTTTCACACTTCAATCACACAAAAATATTCAGTTCTGTGCAGACACGCCGCTTTCCACAAGCAGTCGTGCCGCCTGGTTGCACAAGACATAACAAGCTGGCTTTGCGATATTATCTAGCACAGNCAAAGTGAAGTAGGATTTTCTAGCACAAAGTTATGCCAAATTGAAGTCAAAACGCTACAATTGACGTGGGATTCAAATAGGAACATTTTCACACTTCAATCACACAAAAATATTCAGTTCTGTGCAGACACGCCGCTTTCCACAAGCAGTCGTGCCGCCTGGTTGCACAAGACATAACAAGCTGGCTTTGCGATATTATCTAGCACAGTGGTTATTTTACGCGACCTTGAAGTCTGTTTCATCATGACGTCAAAACTCTACGATTGGCAGAGGATTCAAATAGACATGTTTGTTGACATTTGACTTGTAATAATTACGCATTTTTGTAGGCGCGGACAGGGCACTTCCTTCACTTAGTCCTGCCACCTGTTGGCAAAACGTACCAAACTGGCTTTTTGATATTTTCTAGTACTCAGGTCATGAAGTCTTTTTAATAGCAACGTCAAAATTATATGATTGGCGTGGGATTCAAACATACATGTTTGTTGACATTTGACTTGTAATACTAAAACTTCTATTTTTGTAGGAGCAGACAGGGTACTTCTTTCCCGCAGTCCTGCCCCTGGTGACAAAATGTACTAAGTTGGCTTTGCGATATTTTCTAGCACAAAGGACAAGTTATGCCAAATTGACGTCTGTTTCATAGCAACGTCAAAAATCCCGCCGCTGGGGGGCAAGACGTACCAAGCTGGGTTTGCGAAATTTTCTAGGACAGTTATCAAGTTACGCTGCCTTGAAGTTTGTTTCATCCCAATGTATAATCTCTACGATTGGCGGAGGATTCAAGAAGACATGTTTGTTGACATTTGACTTGTAGTATTTACGAAAACATGCATTTTTGTAGGGGCAGACAGGGCACTTCCTACACGCAGTCCAGCCATCTGGTCGCTAAACGTACAAAATTGGTTTTGTGATATTTTCTAGCACACAGGTCATGTTATGCAACCAAGAAGTCTGTTTCATCGCTCGCAAAGTCAAAACTATAATGATTGGCGTGGGATTCAAATATACATGTTTGTTGACGTTTGACTTGTAATACGAAAACATGCATTTTTTTTGGAGCAGACACGGCACTTCCTTCACGCAGTCCTGCCACCTGGTGGCAAAACGTACCAAACTTGCTTTTTGATATTTTCTAGTACACAGGTCATGAAGTCTTTTTCATGGCAACGTCAAAATTATATGATTGGTGTGGGATTCAAATATAAAGTTTGTTGACATTTGACTTGTAATACTAAAACTTCAATTTTTTGTAGGAGCAGATAGGGCACTTCCTTCACGCAGTCCTGCCACCTGGTGGCAAAACGTACCAAGCTGGCTTTGCGTTGTATTCTAGAACCGAGGACAAGTTACGCGACCTTGTAGTCTGTTTCATCGCACCGTAAAAAATGTACGATTGGCGTGGGATTCAAATAGGAACATTTTCACACATCAATCACACAAAAACACATGTGCATTTTTTAGATCTGTGAAGATACGCCACTTTCTACATGCAGTTGTGCCACCTGGTGGCAAGACAAGCGGCACGACTGCATGTAGGACGTGCCCTGTCTGCTCCTACAAAAATGGAAGTTTTAGTATTACAAGTCAAATGTCAACAAACGTATATTTGAATCCCACGCCAATCATATAATTTTGACGTTGCTATGAAAAAGATATCATGACCTGTGTACTAGAAAGTATCAAAAAGCAAGTTTGGTACGTTTTGCCACCAGGTGGCAGGACTGCGTGAAGGAAGTGCCGTGTCTGCTCCAATAAAAATACATGTTTTCGTATTACAAATCAAATGTCAACAAACATGTCTATATTATGAATCCCACTCCAATCAGTTTTGAAGATGCGATGAAACAGACTTCAAAATCGCGTAATTTAACCACTTTGTTAGAAAATATCGGAAAACCAGCTTGGTATGTCTTGCCACCAGGCGGCACGACTACATGTAGAAAGTGGCATGTCTTCACAGATCTGAAAAATGCGCATGGGTTTTTGTGTGATTGATGTGTGAAAATTTTCCTATTTGAATCGTACATTTTTTACGTTGCGATGAAACAGACTTCAATGTCGCGTAACTTGTCCGTGGTTCTAAAAAACATCGCAAAGCCAGCTTGGTATGTTTTGCCACCAGGTGGCAGGACTGCGTGTAGGAAGTGCCCTGTCTGCTCCTACAAAACGGCATGACTGCATGTAGAAAGGGGCATATCTTCACAGATGTTAATCAATTTGATTTTTGGCTAGTCTCATTTCAAATAAATTTTTTGGCAAAAAACCAAACCTACCTAGTATCCTCTGCAACATGCTAGCCCGTTTGTTAAACTTTTGTATGTAGTATTTGTGAAATCATCAGACAAACTGCTAAATTAGTTAATGCTTGTTCAAGCATTAATGCTTGTTCATGTATTAACTCAAGTGAAAATCGAAATGCTGAAATATCACGATTTTCTTCCTTGGTGAAATTGTGTAACTGTGTCATGTGATCGGCAAGAAGATGGAGGTTATGCCCATGATCAGCATTGACCCACACAGCGTTTACCATTTATCCACTAGTTTGATCGTTACCAGATCTAACGACTAAAGTCAATTGTTTTGATGATTTGAAAAAAAATATGCATTTTTTATTAAATCGACTATGGATGTTACATAAACTTTTCACACACTACATATTTGGACACAAATGAACTGGATTTACGACAGGCTAAATCAGTTGAGGAAGATGCATCCTCAATTCGATTTTTTTGCTAGTCTCATTTCAAATTAATTTTACGAAAAACCAAACTTACCTAGTATCCACTGCAACATTCTAGCTCATTTGCGCAACTTTTGTATGCATATTTGGGGAATCATCAAACTATTAACTTACTTGATTGATTGTTGAAGCATTAAGTGAAGTGAAAATCGAAATGCAGCAAAAATCATGATTTTCACCCTTGGTGAAACTTTGTTGTATGATCGACGAGAGGATTGAAGTCACGCCCATGATCGGCATTGACTCGCAGATCGTTTACAATTTTGGATATCCACTGTTTTGATCCGTACTAGATCTAATGACTGAAATCAATTCTTTCAATGATTTCAAAAACTTTTGGCATTTTTTTATTAAACTGCTTACGTTACATAAGCCAGTAACACTCTACACATCTGGACATAAATGAACCGGATTCACGATGGGTTGAACCATTTGAGGAAGCAGCTTTAACTCAACAAAAACTTCTTCATCTAGAATATTTATTTCAAATGTTTTTCTTGAGTAAGAAAATGTTTTCTTAATTAAAAAAAAAATTCTAGCATGAAGAACATTTATCTAAAATCTTTCTTCAGAAAGAAATATCTTCTTCATTCAAGAAAATTTCCTTATTCAATCACATATTTGGAACTTGAGAAGAAAT
Organism: Lamellibrachia luymesi; assembly: GCA_009193005.1. Lineage (NCBI taxonomy): Eukaryota > Metazoa > Annelida > Polychaeta > Sabellida > Siboglinidae > Lamellibrachia > Lamellibrachia luymesi. The sequence continues at coordinate 1,483,450 of SDWI01000006.1, forward strand.
AATTTCTACACTTTTCTTGTTTCAAGAAATATTTTCTTGTATAAGAAAATTATTTTTGGCAGTGAGAACTGAAGATTTGATAGAGTCTCACAGCAATTGTGGGAGACAAGCTCCATTCTTAATTTGATTTTTCTCTCGCCTCTTTTCAAAATCATTTTGCAAAAAATCTAACCTATCTAGTATCCACTATGCTAGCTCATTTATGCAAATGTGTCATTTAGTTTCTATGAAGAAGTCGGACAACCTACTGGATTATTTTCAATTGGACCCACGTGGAATTCACTGAAAAAGGTCAAACGTGGCTCCAACTCTACAAACTATGACATAAACCTATTCACACTTACAAAGTTACCCAATTTAATGTTCAAAGTCAATTCTTTAATAATTAAAAAAATATATACATTAAGCTGACTGTACATACCTTTAAGCAATTCATAGTCATACACTCTACATATATGAACACCAATGACCCTGATTCACAATGGGCTAAATTAATTGAGGAGGGAGAAAACAGAAACTTGCTGGCTGACTAGATCAAGTGACTTCCCAGTTTAAAATCCCTGAAATTGGCTGTAGCTACAACCATCCAAAGTACAGCAGGCAGTATTATTGTGGTCTGACCCTTAAACAGTAAAACAAATTCAAATACAGACCCGGACACACTGGTACGCCAAGTTTGTTTGATGTTTTTGACTGTCTGCATGAAGAAGTCGTACGCATGTAGGAATGGTGCAAGCAGCTTTTTGAGGTAAACAACAGTGCAGCAAGTTCCTCCATCTGAACCTTCTTGATCTCGGCTGGGCTGCTTTCTTTGTGCTTGCCTACAACCACAAGAAGCAAGGATATTTTGGTAGTTGACTACAGCACATAGCAAGGAGACATTGGTGCTTGCCAACAGCACATAACAAGAAGACATTGGTGCTTGTCGACAGCACTTAGTAAGGAGACATTGGTGCTTGCCAACAGCACATAGCAAGGAGACATTGGTGATTTCCAACAGCACACAGCAAGGAAACATTGGTGCTTTCCAACAGCACATAGCAAGGAGACATTGGTGCTTGCCAAAAGCACATAGCAAGGATACATTGGTGCTTGTCAACGGCACATAGCAAGATGACATTGGTGCTTTCCAACAGCACATAGCAAGGAGACATTGGTGCTTTCCAACAGCACATAGCAAGGAGACATTGGTGCTTGCCAACAGCACATAGCAAGGAGACATTGGTGCTTGTCGACAGCACATAGCAAGGAGACATTGGTGCTTGCCAACAGCACATAGCAAGGAGACATTGGTGTTTGTCGACAGCACATAGCAAGGAGACATTGGTGTTTGACGACAGCACATAGCAAGGAGACATTGGTGCTTTCCAACAGCACATAGCAAGAAGACATTGGTGCTTGTTGACAGCACATAGCTAGAAGACTTTGGTGCTTGCCAATAGCATATAGCAGGGTGATGTTGGTGCTTGGCTACAGCACATAGCAAGGAGACATTGGTGCTTGCCAACAGCACATAGCAAGAAGACATTGTTGTTTGCCAACAGCACATAGCAGGGAGATGTTGGTGCTTGGCTACAGCACATAACAAGGAGACATTGGTGCTTGCCAACAGCACATAACAAGAAGACATTGGTGCTTGTCGACAGCACATAGCAAGGAGACATTGGTGCTTGTCGACAGCACATAGCAAGGAGACATTGGTGCTTGCCAACAGCACATAGCAAGGAGACATTGGTGTTTGTCGACAGCACATAGCAAGGAGACATTGGTGTTTTACGACAGCACATAGCAAGGAGACATTGGTGCTTTCCAACAGCACATAGCAAGAAGACATTGGTGCTTGTCGACAGCACATAGCAAGGAGACATTGGTGCTTGTCAACGGCACATACCAAGATGACATTGGTGCTTTCCAACAGCCCATAGCAAGGAGACATTGGTGCTTTCCTACAGCACACAACAAGGAGACATTGGTGCTTTCCAACAGCACATAGCAAGGAGACATTGGTGCTTTCCAACAGCACATAGCAAGAAGACATTGGTGCTTATCGACAGCACACAGCAAGGAGACATTGATGCTTGTCAACAGCACATAGCAAGGAGACATTGGTGCTTGTTGACAGCACATAACAAGGAGACATTGGTGCTTGCCAACAGCACATAGCAAGGAGACATTGGTGTTTGTCGACAGCACATAGCAAGGAGACATTGGTGCTTTCCAACAGCACATAGCAAGGAGACATTGGTGCTTGTTGACAGCACATAGCAAGAAGACATTGGTGCTTGCCAACAGCACATAGCAGGGAGATGTTGGTGCTTGGCTACAGCACATAGCAAGGAGACATTGGTGCTTGCCAACAGCACATAGCAAGAAGACATTGGTGTTTGCCAATAGCACATAGCAGGGAGATGTTGGTGCTTGGCTACAGCACATAGCAAGGAGACATTGGTGCTTGCCAACAGCACATAACAAGAAGACATTGGTGCTTGTCGACAGCACATAGCAAGGAGACATTGGTGCTTGCCAAAAGCACATAGCAAGGAGACATTGGTGCTTGTCAACGGCACATAACAAGATGACATTGGTGCTTTCCAACAGCACATAGCAAGGAGACATTGGTGCTTTCCAACACCACATAGCAAGGAGACATTGGTGCTTTCCAACAGCACATAGCAAGAAGACATTGGTGCTTGTTGACAGCACACAGCAAGGAGACATTGATGCTTGTCAACAGCAAATAGCAAGGAGACATTGGTGCTTGTCGACAGCACATAACAAGGAGACATTGGTGCTTGCCAACAGCACATAGCAAGAAGACATTGGTGCTTGTTGACAGCACATAGCAAGAAGACATTGGTGCTTGCCAACAGCACATAGCAGGGAGATGTTGGTGCTTGGCTACAGCACATAGAAAGGAGACATTGGTGCTTGCCAACAGCACACAGCAAGAAGACATTGGTGTTTGCCAACAGCACATAGCAGGGAGATGTTGGTGCTTGCCAACAGCTCATAGCAAGGAGACATTGGTACTTGCCTACAGCACATAGCAAAGAGACATTGGTGCTTGTCTACAACACATAGCACGGAGACATTGGTATTTGCCAACAGCACATAACAAGGAGTCATTGGTATTTGCCTACAGACACATAACACATAATATTGTAATAAAAAAATTCAAACTTTATGTAGCGTCATATTCACCAAGTGCTTTATGGCGCTTTACATTACGTTATTACTCAAAGTAGAGATCTATCTAAAAGATGTATATTTATAAATAAAATAGTAACTGTAGGGCATAAAAAATATATGATTTTATAAAATGTTCAGCGGGGAACATATAAAACATGATAAAACACTATAAAAACAACAGCATAAGTTACATATAGTTAAAAAGGCCCTTTCAACTTTCAAAGCAGTTTTGCATTATTCTTGTTTATACCAAATAGCATGGAAACATTCAATGGTGCATCAACACTTGTATACAACAAGAGATCAGGAGGAAGGTGAAGACATCAACACTTGTATACAACAAGAGATCAGGAGGGAGGTGAAGACATCAACACTTGTATACAACAAGGGATCAGGAGGAAGATGAAGACATCAACACTTGTATACAACAAGAGATCAGGAGGAAGGTGAAGACATCAACACTTGTAAACAACAAGAGATCAGGAGGAAGGTGAAAACATCAACAATTGTATAAAACAAGAGATCAGGAGGAAGGTGAAGACATTAACACTTGTATACAACAAGAGATCAGGAGGAAGGTGAAGACATCAACACTTGTATACAACAAGAGATCAGGAGGGAGGTGAAGACATCAACACTTGTATACAACAAGAGTTCAGGAGGGAGGTGAAGACATCAACACTTGTATACAACAACAGATCAGGAGGGAGGTAAAGACATCAACACTTGTACAGGCATTAGTAAGGGGAGGGATTAACAATATGTTGTTAAGCTGCAAAGAATGTTATTTCAACAGAAATCTGGTGGGAGATTTGTTCTCCTGAGCAGGAGAACTGGAGATTTGATAGAGTCTTACAGCAATTGAGGGAGACAAGCTCCATTCTCAATTTGATTTTTGTCTCGCCTCATTTCAAAATCATTTTGCAAAAAATCTAACCTATCTAGTATCCACTATGACATGCTAGCTCATTTGTGCAAATGTGTCATTTAGTTTTTATGAAGACGTCGGACAACCTACTGGATTATTTTCAACTGCACCCACTTGGAATTCACTGAAAAAGGTCAAACGTAGCTCCAACTCTACATACTATGACATAAACCTATTCACACTTAGGCGAAGTAGAGACATTCACAGATATTTACAGCAACAAAACTAGGAAAAGATTTTTTTAACAAAGCCTGGATGTAGATAATGTATACTTACTAGGTCAATTCCAGTGAACCTTTTGGCAACATCATCTCCCACCGACTACCTATTCCACTTTGTTCGTGATAGACTGCTTGATCCTTTTCACATGTTCCCAAATATCGATAAATTCCTTTTTGTTAGCAAACCAATATGGCTGGTTATCTGCAATGCCATATTGTTTATGAAAACATGCAAATGTATAAATATATATATTTGTGTATAGTTTAATGGTTAGGCATCAAAAACTGAATTCGGCCATTTAATCAAATAAGTTGCTTATTTCCTTACAATTATGCATTGCAGTTAATTTCACTGGTCATCAATAAGGCAAACTGTAACGATTTAAAAAAATTTATGTGCAACATGCAGTATTTGTAGCAACATTTCATGCAGCAAACCTTTCAAATAATTTTTTTTGGGGGGCGGGAGCAATATTTACACATCACATGCAGCATAAATCTGGCTCAAACATATACCAAATTTTTCAGATAGCTGTAAGTGGAAAATTTTAGTTCTTGTTTATGTGGCATACAAGATATTTTTTAATATGAAATAAGACAATGTGCTGCTTGAATGTTTTAGGTTTGCAGTACTGTAGATAGAAAGGTAACAGTAATAACTGATAATCGATCGCCTTTCGCTAAATGGCGAAGCGAATCAGTATTTTGCGAACGGAAAATTGGACTGCTTCGCCAATTTGGTGAAAACGTATGAATAACAATAATGGGAGTTAACGGATTTGACGAACTGACATGGGAAACAATATTTAGCACATTCTGTTGAGTTATAAACATGTTTTCTTCGTAATACGGGTGCTGCCACATTAAACGTTTATAGAGCCAAGTTGGCATTTGTAACATAGATGTCTACTGGACAATTCGTTTTTAATGACGTCAGTATCTTGTCGTCATTGGGGAAGGCTTGATGATTGTAACCAGTTCGAAAATGTGTTAAGGATATTACGCCAACTTACTTCGTACTGTTAATACTGAGGTGGACAATCCGATTGGCAATACAGTGTGTCAAGACATTCTGATTAATGTGATATTTGACTGTGAAAATGAACTTTGAAAAGCTTCGATTTGGAGTGATTTGAGAACGGCACCAATTTTAGCAAAGTGGCAGCGCAGTGGCCAGTGGGCACGTAACACATTTTAGTGTTATTGTTTTAGCCATACCTTGAATCATACCTTCAACGGGTTTGGGACAGGGAGCCTACTGGCTCATATATAGCCCCTTAATCAGTGGCCCTGACAGTAATTTTTATATTTTGCTTTGAAATTGTTTACTGTTAGTGCATTGATACAGTCACTTGGTAGGCTTGGTTACTCGCTGTGAAAAGAACTTGTGGCGTACATCTAGTCGGCTGTGGTGTCGTGCTATTGACTTGTTGTGTCTTCTTGGGGGTATGGTTTAGCTCAAACATTCTCTTGGTGCCTATGTCAGTAAATCCATTAATAATCTTGAAGACTTCGAGTATATCAGAATTTGCCCTTCTATCTTGTAGGTCAAGGAGAGCAAATCGTTTTTATGGAATAATTTTACTTTGCAACATGTGTTTTGGGAATATTCATAACTTTGCAACTTGAAATATTCGTAACATCCATTCCAAGCTAACCTACACATAAAACATCACCAGGAGTTTAAAACTCTGGCTAATAAATATGAAATATCCCAAGGATAGGTCACTTCATTACTGTCGCCATGGTTCGGGAAGACACACCCCCTGGAGTGCCCTCCAGTATAGCCATGGTCTCAGAAGACACACCCCCTGGAGTGCCCTCCAGTATAGCCATGGTCTCAGAAGACACACCCCCTGGAGTGTCCTCCAGTATAGCCATGGTCCCAGAAGACACACCCCCTGGAGTGCCCTCCAGCATAGCCATGGTCCCAGAAAACACACCCCTGGAGTGCCCTCCAGTACAGCCATGGTCCAGGAAGACACAACCCCTGGAGTGCCCTCCAGTATAGCCATGGTCCCAGAAGACACACCCCCTGGAGTGCCCTCCAGTACAGCCATGGTCCAGGAAGACACATCCCCTGGAGTACCCTCCAGTACAGCCATGATCCAGGAAGACACACCCCCTGGAGTGCCCTCCAATACAGCCATGGTCCAGGGAGACACACCCCCTGGAGTGCCCTCCAATACAGCCATGGACCAGGAAGACACACCCCCTGCAGTGCCCTCCAGTATTACCATGGTCCCAGAAGACACACCCCCTGGAGTGCCCTCCAGTATAGCCATGGTCCAGGAAGACACACCCCCTGGAGTGCCCTACAATACAGCCATGGTCCAGGAAGACACAACCCCTGGAGTGCCCTCCCATACAGCCATGGTCCAGGAAGAAACACCCCCTGGAGTGCCCTCCAGTATAGCCATGGTCCAGGAAGACACACCCCCTGGAGTGCCTTCCGGTACAGCCATGATCCAGGAAGACACACCCCCTGGAGTGCCCTCCAGTACAGCCATGGTCCAGGAAGACACACCCCCTGGAGTGCCCTTCAATACAGCCATGGTCCAGGAAGACACACCCCCTGGAGTGCCCTACAATACAGCCATGATCCAGGAAGACACACCCCCTGGAGTGCCCTCCCATACAGCCATGGTCCAGGAAGACACACCCCCTGGAGTGCCCTCCACTATAGCCATGGTCCAGGAAGACACACCCCCTGGAATGCCTTCCAGTACAGCCATGATCCAGGAAGACACACCTCCTGGAGTGCCCTCCAGTACAGCCATGGTCCCAGAAGACACACCCCATGGAGTGCCCTCCAGTATAGCCGTGATCCAGGAAGACATACCCCCTGGAGTGCCCTCCAGTACAGCCATGGTCCAGGAAGACACACACCCTGGAGTGTCCTTAAGTACAGCCATGGTTCCAGAAGACACACCCCCTGGAGTGCCCTCCAGTACAGCCATGGTCCCAGAAGACACACCCACTGGAGTGCCCTCCAGTACAGCCATGGTCCCAGAAGACACACCCCCTGGAGTGCCCTCCAATACAGCCATGGTCGCAGAAGACACCTCCCCTGGAGTGCCCTCAAATACAGCCATGGTCCAGGAAGACACACCCCCTGGAGTGCCCTCCAGTACAGCCATGGTCCTGGAAGACACATCCCCTGGAGTGCCCTCCAGTATAGGCATGGTCCCAGAAGACACACCCCCTGGAGTGCCCTCCATTACAGCCATGGTCCAGGAAAACACACCCCCTGGAGTGCCCTCCAGAATTGCCAATGCTGAAGGTTTTTGGACTGTGGAATTTTCAATGGAAAGCTTGATCAGGTCAGGCTGAAATGGGCAGCTAAAAATGGCCCATTAGAAACATTGTTGCACCATTGAGTGCATTTGGTCTGGGTCTAGGGTTGAGCCAGAATGCCACTCAGACCTGCAGAAAGGTAGAGGAGGATAGATAACAATTAAATCAACTGGGGGTCTGCTGAGTATAAAGTTAGTTGTAGGAGATGGAAAACGAAATTTTTAGAGAAGCAAAGACGGAAATGTGTACAGTTAACAGTTACAACTTCTGGAGATAAAAAGGGAAGCGGACAGAATCCGACAGTGGAAATGTAGGGACAGAAAATTCCCAGAACCTTCAACACCTCCCCCATTGGCGAACCTTGTGTGCACAGTGATTATATGCGACACGATAAAACTGGATGCATCTTCATGGATGAGATCCTGTCATCAAAACCACAGGGTGTTGATGAGGTCAGAGTGTGGACTGATAGACTTGCCAGTCAGTTTAAGAGCAAGTTTGTAATGGCTGCTACGAAGCTACTTTCTAAATGACGTGGTGTCAAACTTACCTGGAACTTCAGTACTGCTATAGATCCGGACCTGGAAATAGTGCAAAACTGCAATTGGTCCGGCACTTCATGTGCACATGCACAATGAGAACCTGTAAGAAACAGCAGCAGCTAAAGTTCCGTCACTACCAGACGACATATGAATCAGCAGTGTTAGGATAGGTCCGACACTAAAACATTGCATCACTAACTGCCACACATATCACATAGTTGAAAAATAGGCCTATGTCTTCGAAAGGTCGATGAATATTTTTATTGCCATATTAGAACATCATTGTTTTCTAATTGTACAATTAAATGTACGTTCAAGCGCAGTTATACATGAATCTGTACTCATTGTCAATAATTAAAGTATGAAGATATAACTGTCTGCCTAAAGATGTCACTAATACTTTTGTGATCATTGGAAGAGATCTAGCTATACTTTTCAAATAATGATGTATCATTACTGTCTGTAAATTTTTAGCGTATCAAATAATATTCCGGTGTTTAGCCACAGGTTGATTCATTATTTGTTGACCAACTGCATGCGTACATAATATGCCGCCGAGAATACGCGCACACGCTTACTGCACATACAAAGTGGAAATAGTGCCGGAACAATTGCTGTACAGGTGTGCTTATGGGTCCAGAGTGCTAGCCACTAAATATATTATATATCATGTAATTGTTTAATAATATTAAATTACGAAAAAAAACTTATAATTTCGATAAAGAAAATTTAATTTTTAGCCAAATTGACTAATCCAAAAGGAATTTGGCTAAAGAAATGTCATGCCTTTAAGCAAATTGGCTATTTTGATCTTTAGAGTGAGCCCAGTATAGGAATATCTCAAAATGACGAGGCATCATGATAAATTAAAAAATTTTGAGAAGAAATTTGCTTTAACAATCTTGTTCTTGGCATCAACGACACCAGCAACTGCAGGATATATCTTTCCGACAAGACACACATGCCGTATTTCCTGTGCTTAGCCTTTGTAAAATTGAACAGATTTGTTAGAATATCAAGCTTACTCAGAGTCCATTATTTCTGTATGGTTCAGCAGAAATAATCGTGTGAACCAAACATACACATTGTGGAATCTGAATTTATTACACGAGTAATTGATATTGATAATATGCTGTCTACGGTGATATCTGCTGTCCTGAATGGTGCGACATTCAGTGATTTAACAAGATGTGCCATCCAAGCCAAAGGCCCAGATGGCAAGTGGACAAGGAAGCCATTGGCTTATCGAGAGTCCAACAATGTTCATCTACTTATAGCCCGCCCTCCTGAGATATGTGTCAACCTTGTTTTTAAACATATTCACGCTGCTAGCAGTTA
>SDWI01000006.1:1494668-1512139 GCA_009193005.1 Lamellibrachia luymesi
AATTTTTTTTCTAGAATTTCTTCGTTTGAAACATTTTTGGAGCCAATTTTCTAAATATTTTCTTTTAATTTTTTTACGTTGCGTAATTGTATGCCCAATACACACAAACATTGCCTTCGTGGTTCTGATGTCACTGAGGCGTGACTAATGCGCAAATCACACGCGCCATGTTTATTATGCGATCGGTTCCGCTGTTTTGAGGTGTAAAAGTGGCCTAAAAAACAATATTTTTAAAGAATACATGAACTTTTTTTACTGGAACATATGGGGAATGATGTAAAGAACGCATTCAGGTAAAAAAATGCTGGGAAAACCGACGGCATAAAGTCCTAATAAGTTAGGCCAGTTAAGTAAACGATTACCCAGTATTCTTATTTAATGCAATGTAGGTGTTTCTGCCTATATTTAGATTTACTGGAGTGTAGGTAGTATTTGCTAGTGGTAAGAAGTTGGTTCGAAGAACGTGTCACAAATGTCACAAATTAATTGGTAGCACGAAAAATAAGGATGTCAGTGAAAATTTCACTGCAGATCTTTTTTATGAGATTGTGGTAGCCATGATAAATTTAAATGTGAAAATAGTTTAAGGATCAAAGTACTTTTCTTTTTTGAAGACAAACATATATATACCAATAATCTAAAAACCGTGTTTGTCTTCCAAAAAAAGAAAAGTAGTATATATATATATGTATATGAAGATATATCTCTCTTATACAGTAACACTGAACCAGAAAAACGGCACCAAAATAGGGCATATTTTATAGAAACTAAAAAACGCCTATGTTCACAGTTTATCAAACAAGAGTTGGGCTGAACTGAAGCTGATGTCTTCCCCATTTGTATTCCTTTAGTGGTACGTGACTATGTACATAGTAATTGGCTGTGTAATCATGTAATAATAAGGAACCAGTAGTAACTAGTGCTGTCACGGTTCTGGGTCTAGAACCGAAACTTTATACATAGGAGCCAGTTAATTGCAGATTCTAACTTATTGGCTGAAGAAAACTGGAAAATCGCCTTGGCATTCATTCATTCATTCATTCAATTCAAGAATTTTCTTTGTCTTCACTCTTGCATCTGTGTATTAATTCTCATGATACAGATATTGTCATAGTAACTTCACAAAATGTTCATTAGATGTAAGGAAAAACCTACATGTTCTTTATTTACTCTAATGTAGATGAGTTTATCGTTTCAGCTAGTGATATATTGAAACCCACGAATGAACAACCTTTCACGATGCAGTAAACTGTTGTGTAATGAGGCTGCAATAACATGTTTCATCTATTAAAAATTAAACAATAAAAATATCTAATGAATGTTGAAGATCTTGCACCAGTTGATTCATTTAGAACTGAGGTAATAAAGGATCAAACACACCATTTCACAGGTAGTTCTCAGTATAACATTCAAATATGACAGTCGCATATTCATACATTAACAAAACTGCATACAATGCTAAATAACAAATTGTCATACTCCATGACATGTAGTAGTTGTTAAGTATTGTCTTTCCAGATCCATACCATCACAGTCAGCTGCGCTCTATGATTACAGAGAAAGAACTACATGATCACCTGAACTTTAAGACTACACATCCACGCTCTAGGTAACGCAGCTAGCGACTCATCACTCAGTCAACTCGTCCTAAATCAATGACTGACTCACACGCTGCGATCTAGCGCCGTTGATGCTCTCACCAAGTACAACCAGAAATATGTGAGTGCTGTATGTAACCTTTGAGAGCTATGTGTAACTTGAGAGATGATATAGATATTGCTATTGTTGAATGCAAAGGAATATTTCCATTTTTAAATGCACTGACTATTTACCGAGCAGCTCTGGAAATAACAGCCCATAATTCATTATTTCCCAAGAAAACCGGAAGCTGATTTAACCAATCAAAACACAGGATGGAATACTTCCTATTCCCCCGGCAATTCAGAGCTGGTGCATTCATTAGCTCAGCCAATTTTGTCCACAATGGAGGTGGGCAGGAAGTTTGTGTGTTGGACTGATTTTTCTAAATTCCTTCATGAATGGATGGCGGAAAACCATTGTCAGTTTTCCATTTCATCTTCAAGAAGCGTTCGTCAAGCCAATCGTATCGCGAAAGGCACCAATGAATATCCAGCAAAGCTCTGCTACAGCTACGTCCGCTTGGTGTGCAAGCACGACGGATCATACCACAGTCACAGCACAGGTATGCGACTGAAACAGAGGTAAGTTTAATGAATCGCCATCATCAAGTTTAATGTGTGTAATGAATGTAAGTAGACATTAGAGTCAGGCAGCACGAAGTGAACAAAATTAGATCCGAAGAAGTGTAAGTTTACATTGGAAATCAGTATAATTACACATTTAACCCTTAAGGTACGTCCACATGGGCCAGGGCCAGGGGATACGTCTGAGGAAGGGGAAATTTGTTAATTCTAAGGCCTTAGCCCCCGAAGGGTACTCCCTATACTGAGGTATGTACATGCCGCACAAATGCCCCTGTTTTTGGCCATTTTTCTCTGTCCGTAGAAAAATAAAAATTTTCTCTATTTGTGCCCCAATTAAACCTGATAATTCTCTCTTTCATATTGACCCTTATGAAAAATATACCAGTGCCATGGTAAATACCATGGTGTTTTGAAACAGGTTAACCGTGGTAAACCTTGGTAAAATACCATGGTAATCCATGGTGTTTTGAAACAGATAAACCATGGCATGAAAATATACCATAATATATCATGATTTTATCATGGTTTACTATGATTTACCTGTTTCAAAACACCATGGTATACCATGCATTTACCATGGTATATTTTTATTTGGGGAAGAGGAAATTTCCCAATGAAAACGTTCCGTTTATTAGATAAATTGTTCAATAATTATCTGTTGGTGACCCTAAATTTCTTGATTTCTCTCCATGGGGCTCTAGTGGCACTTTGGAATGGCAGTACCCCCCCCCCGGGCCTTAGGCTTAGAATAGTCATAGTCATAGTAATATATCCTAAATCAAGATTGACCACTTCTCTGGAACCAGGTGCATGATGCCATATCAATAGCTAAAGCGTTTAACAAACTTTTGGCATAAAAATACCAAAGCATTGATTTGTGCTATATTTAAGAAAGACAGTTAAGCAAAAACTGAAATAGAGACATTAGTTTAAGATGTATAATGTGTGACGCAGCCAATGTGTAAATGCAGGGAACACAGTATTATAGACCAAGTTAAATTTCATGTCAGTTTGGCTGTATTAAAAGACATCACAACTGTAATTCACCACAACTGCAAAATATTATAGATTCATTGACCAGAGCTTTAGATATGCCCTTTAATGTTTATTTTCTTATGGTTTATTTGTTTGAAGATGACATAAAGGTACTTAGAAAAAATTAGTAGTCCATCTGACCAGTATATATTACAGGAAGATTTACATTATGTGACACTATGTTCTAGTCAATTATTATTAATATTGGTAGCTTGAATTTGATAAACATTGTTAATTAGAAGCACAAATCATGACAGCAACATGAATCTTGTATGGGATAACAACCATTCAAAGAACAGCCTCAAGTTGGCATCCCTGCTTTATGCCTCACCTCACCTCACCTCACCTATCCTCTTGGGGCCCAGTGGCCCATAAGGCCAAAGTGCATCTCCTCCAGCTCGCTCCGTCAGCTGCTACATGTCTGGCGTCGTTCCAGCTGTTCCACCCACGTCTTTCATTTTCAATAGTTGATCGCCATGTTGTCTTTGGTCGCCCAACCTTTCTTCTACCTTCTTCTGCCGTCTCACATTTGCTGTTCTTGTCCATTCATAGGATATGTCCTACCCATTTCCATCTTCTTAACTTGACCTCAGTGCTGATTGTCTTCAATTTTATTAAATTTTTATTAAATTTCCACATTTGTCTTTCACTGCATTTGTTGTCTTACGTTTGTCATTACTGAGGGTTTTTGTAATATCATACACTTCTTTCATTCTTCCATTACGTGCTGCTTCCTCTGCTTCCATGGCAAGGTGGTCAACCCACTTGTCTTGTCTCATGCTCTTCTTATATAAGATTCTACTAAATAAATTAAAATATTATGGCATAGAAGGAGTACAATTGCAACTATTCAAACGTTATTTAACAAATAGAACACAATTTGTAGAAATTGATGACATAAAATCTAATACACTGCACATAGCTACTGGTGTGCCTCAGGGCTCAATTCTGGGACCACTATTATTCATAATATATATTAATGATTTTTCAGAGGCTAGTCAATTGTTTAATTTTATATCATATGCAGATGACACCCTACTTTTAAGCTCATTGAGTAATTTCGTAAATGCACAAAATGCAGATGGCGATTTGTTAATAAATAAAGAACTCTAAAATGGCTTATAATAAATAAACGTTCACTAAATATAGCTAAATCTGAATGCATGGTCTTCCACATGCATAGAAAACATATAGAAGCACCCGCTCCTAAAATCAATAATATCATTATCAAAAAAGTTAATGAATTTAATTTTCTTGGACTGACGTTGGATACACATTTAAATAGGAAGAAACACTCTGAATATATATCAAACAGATGCGCGAGAATAATCGGGATACTAAACAGACTTAAACTAAATTACTGCCTGACAATATGGGGGTTTCAATGTGAAAGAATAAATAAGCTTCAAAAAAACGCAATACGGATAATTACACAGAGCAAATATAACGAAACACACTTCACCATGATTTAAAACTATGAATCTGCTAACAGTCAAAGATATACAAGCATTGCAAGAACTTAAATTTTATTATAAATTACCTGGCTACCTACAACACTGGCAGTTAATTACAAATATAAACATACATAACCACAATACGCGCAGACAACATGAAATTCACATTGTTGGTATTAAGCATTAATTTACAAAGCGATCTCTAAAACACAATATACCAATAACATTAAATGATAACCCCCAAATTGTGAAAGATAAACTCTATACACATAGTCTACGAGGTTTCGTAAACTATGCAAAGTATAATTTTATAAATAAATATAAAAATTCATGTGCAATCGTGAACTATTACATATGCATGCGCAACTAGAGACAATACTAAAAAATCGCATAGTAAGGTACATGGATATTGTGCACACATGTAGAACACCCATACACACACACAAGCATGCACGCACGCACGCACGCACGCACGCACACACACAATACTTTGAGGATGGTTACTGATTTTGAACTTTGGTTATTCTGTTTGTTGCACTGAGAAACTGTATTTGTGTAGTCAATTCTACGGTGGCTCCTATGCCAGCGACTGCTGCAGTCTTAATAGGAGTCTCTAATAATAAACTATTTCTGATTCTGATTCTTCTTCACTTCTTTGTCTTTACACCGATATTTATCCATGTAATTCTGCTTAATCCTGTCTGACTTTGTCTGCTCGATGTTGTTCTTCAGTCATTTTCTCTCTTCTGCTAGCTCCCAGGACTCCTTGCTGATCCATGGTTTTTGTACCCCAGTACTTCTTGAGCTGTTTCTTTGTATGCATCCTCAAAGTCTTGCCATTGTTGCGCAACTTCAGTGAGAATTGGGCTTTAATAGCTGGTTGCTGTAATTTGATTATATAGAATTTCTTTCTTGATTGCCTTGATTTTTTTCATTTAAATTTGATTTTTTTCATTTATTAAATTTGTTAAAATTTTAAATCTGGTATATAGACATTTATATAGATGTTTTTATTGATAAACTCTTTCAAACGTGTTCTATTCAAATTGATTTGGGTACTTGTCTTAACAGAGGGTACATGATTTTTTATATAAAGTTATATAGTTATACCATAGACATAGTTTGGTTTACAACAGCAATAAAACTGTTGTTTTTAAAATACATGCATAATAATATTTTATTTGATACAGTGCCAGATCCAATTTTAAATTGTTCCTGGCACTCATTGGGACGAATCCACCCCTTAGACTATGTCCACAAGGCCTCATCCCCTGTAGTTCCATAATCTGTCTTTGAAATAAATTAAAGCATGCTGTGTGGCTGTAGCCCTGATAATTATTGTTGGCTGAGAGGTGGAGTAGCACCTGTCCAGGGCTCTGCCTACTCTAAGGGTCTCTAACCAGACTGCAAACTGGTACAGTATTAGTCTGTAGCCCAGAGTGTCTCACTTGAGTCAATATACTGAATTGGTAACAACTAGCACAAGCTCTAAGTGGACTTTAACTCGAGGCTTCTGACTTGAAAAGATACTTCCTCTGGAAGACATGTTTGTGTGGCTTCACTGCATTCAGAAAGGGAATAGCTCAAACATACACAAAACTTTGTTGATCTCAATGCTTGTAAACAATTATTTGTGTTAAATTCATATAAATGAGCAATTAAAAAAAACAAATAATAAATCAATGATTTTTTGGAATGATTTAAGTAATGATTTAAATAAAAAATTTAAATCAAACAACTCAGGATCAAATAAGCTTTCTTTAGTTCAAGTCAGGATAGTTTTAGATTCAGTAGGTCAAACTCTCGTGCTTTATTACTACTTGTCAAATAAATATGAAGTTTTCCAGAGAGGAGATAAATTTGAATTTGTTTGCACACAATTGTTTTTGACACAGATTTTTATTTTGCGGTGTATGTAACTTACAAATATACTTCTTAGAAATTTACAATAAATAAACTCTCGTTGATTAGTCATGAATAAAGTAACACTGAAGCATTTCTCATGTTGGATCTAGATATATGTCAGTAACATACTCCTTAGGAATTTTAGCAAGTATAAGGGCAACATTGCCTAGCATGATCCAATTTATGTTTTCATTCAAAGATTCTTAAAACTATGCATCTTTTAGACATAAGAATTTTTTTAAGTAGTATAAGTTGACTGATGTTTTAATCTGATTTTTCATGTGCCAATATTTGATCATAAAGTTGTTCCTGTTTATTGTAGAACTTACACAATGCAGTGCGCAGATTCAATCTACGTCACTGCTACAAGTACCACATGAGTTAGTTTTGAGAGAGGTCAAACTTTATCACAACCATGAAGTGTCAAAGGGTGTCAAGGCATCTTACCCTGAAAGCAGACGCTTGACACCATCTTTCAGAGAGGAAGCCATCAACATGCTGGCCTTGGGTGTCAATGTGGAGAATCTGTGAAGATGCATGTCTGAGAAGTCAGGGAAACAACTAACCAGAAAAGATATGCACAATATCTGGACAAAGGAGAAACTTGCTTGTCCAAATGAAGAAGAGAAACTCCTACAAGAACTAGAGGCGATTCTAGAAGACGATCGAGGTTCAACCATTGACCTAAAAATAAACGAGGACAACTGCCTGGAAGCAATATTCGTGCAAACGTCAGCAATGAAATTGCTTGCAGAATGCTACTGCCATGTACTGGAAGTAGACATAACATACAACCTGAATGACCGCCGTATGCCACTAATCAGTGCAGTTATTGAGGATAGCAATGGATGCTGCCAAGTCATTGCACAATGCATAGTGTGCACAGAGACATAAGGAAATGTTCAGTTCTTCTTAGAATCTATCACCACAGCTGTCCCAACTGTGAAGAAAAAAACAAAGTGTGTGATTGTTGACAAAGATTTTACTCTACTCGGTGTTATGAAGCACATTTTGCCAAATGCACAAATCATCTTGTGCACCTTCCATGTGGCCAAAACATTCCGCAAAGAGACGAGTAACATTCAGTGCACTTCAGCTGAAAGAGACACAGTCAGAAAGTCACTGGCTTCAATGTTATATGCCAATTCAGAGAAAGACGACCAAACCAGTTTCAATGAGCTGAAGAAAGATGCCCCAGAAAAATTCCTGAGATACTTCTCTGACAACTGGGATCGCATCAAGGAGACATGGGTGCATTGCTATGTCGATGCCAATGGCCACCTCGGTAACCACACCACCAATAGAATTGAAGCATATCATTCGACTTTGAAGAGATTTCTTCCCCCAAAGTAGTCACTGAGTGAGATGATCAGAGGGCTTCATCTTTACAATCAAGGTGTCCGCGCCAGTCACGACTACAATGCCTTGCGCATTAAAATGACACAGCCCATAAATGTTGAAGCCACCGAGTCTGTACTTAAGCAGTACAGTGATTTTGCAACAGAAACTGCAGCTACAGAAATCAGGAAGCGATTAGCTACTGCTTGACAGCTCCGAAAGGGTGCAACAGTGGAAACCATGTCAAGCTGCTATGAAGTCAAGAGTGTGGCAACATCATCATCAAAATGGACCGTAGACAAAGAGTGTCTGGGGTGTAACTGTACAGATTTCAGAACCAACCTTCTACCATGCAAGCACATCTTTCTTGTGCGCTTGCATCTGCAAATTGCCCTGTTTGACAAGAACCTCATCCATGAGAGGTGGTTACATGATGACAAGTGGTAGCTGGATGGCCGAGTAACCACTGGTTCTGTTACCATAAAACAACAGGCATTTCAGCCAGCAAAGCCGATAGGTAGAGGAACAAAGTATTCTAAGATGATGGCAGTGTGCAAACAGATTGCTGGGGTATGCTCTGAGCATTCCACCAAGCATTTCATGGAAGAGATGGCACAACTTGACATTCTCCTGAAGCAGTCGACTCTGATCAACCAAGTTTACATCGTAGTACTTGATGAGATAATGACTGACAAGCCTTCTGCCCAGCAACAACAACAGCATCATACTTCAACTGAAAGTGTCTGCTTGAAAGATCTTGGTGGTGTCAGTTCAGCAGACTTATCTCCTTTCCCAGTAAGTAATAATAATTCATTTGTGCCTAAATGCTTAAATACATATCGTCTGCAGCACATGATGATACAAGATCACTTTCTTTTTCAGAAGTAAAACAAGAAATTGGCATCAGAATTGTTGTGGTTGTACTAAATATAAGTTATTATTTACGAACGTGTTTTGCATATTTTTTTTTTAATCAGTTACATGTGTTACTCTTTATTGCACCTGCCTAAAATGCAGTGGTATGCTTATTAGCTTATACTTCTCTTGAGAAAGTAATAGATACACATCCCATACTTTTCATTCACGCACTGGGGATCTGTTAGCTATTGTACAGTAAATAATTTTATTTCAATGAAATCTGATGCACTGATACATAACAACGAATCAGTAAGCACTTTCGAAGATGTTTTATTCATGAACATAAGGGTATGGTGTAATTCACACCATATTACGTTTTGACAGTTTTGATGAGCAGCTTTGTTGTAGTTGTATTTTTGTACTGCCGTATACTCAAAGTGCACTCTTTCTGCAGGTTGTGAGCAAAGACGACACAGTGGATGTCAGTGGACACTGCACGATAAGTGAAAGCCCTGCCTCTCCGAAGCCCAGAGGAGATGTCTTTGATTCCACAAATCTATATGCACTGCCATTATGTATGGAATTCTATTTTTTTCATGTTACGTTCATTTATGTCAGAAACATGAAATCAATGAGATCATGTTGTTTACGTTCATCAAGACAGCAACAAACACACACATTTTCAATGAAAATGCTATTGGCCAAATTGGCTCAAAAGGGAAACTTTTGTTTAGCAAAATCTGATGGCATGTGGTCTATGGCCCAAATGACCACCGGTAGCGCTAGCCTAGCTAATGATGGAGATGATTCTGTTTCAGGCACAACTTTTCTGCATGCACTGCATGCACACAATACTTGTGGTGAGAGAAGCGCCAACTTGTGGAGTATACAGCGCTTTGAGCAATCCCTGTATACTGCTCTATAATTACAAGGACTCACCTTTCCTGCCCACCCGCCCGCCTGCCTGCCTCCCCGCGTCCATCACTCAGTGGTTTCATCCCTGTCCCTCTCTTTGTACGTTCATGCGTGCATGTAGGTCCTATGTAAGGGGTTTTCCTTTTCTGTCCACATTGAAATCACACATACATTTACAGCAGAACACTTAATTCACGCAACTGATGTTTCTTTTTTGAGTAAACGTGTTGAGAAAATTGTTGTAACCAGAATGATTACGTGTCCTCGATAGAAAAACATGCATGTGTCGTTACAATTAGGNCCTCTCTTTGTACGTTCATGCGTGCATGTAGGTCCTACGTAAGGGGTTTTCCTTTTATGTCCACATTGAAATCACACATACATTTACAGCAGAACACTTAATTCACGCAACTGATGTTTCTTTTTTGAGTAAACGTGTTGAGAAAATTGTTGTAACCAGAATGATTACGTGTCCTCGATAGAAAAACATGCATGTGTCGTTACAATTAGGATACCAGAATAATTGTGACATAGAAACAGCGTTTCCAAATAGGGTTTCAACGGTGTTGAGGGCATTGACAAGTGTCAATGCGTGGAGTTGCAAAAGGTTATCTGATGCATACAGGACAACAATGATAGTCGTGATTCATTGCCTACCACCTCCAGCACAGACAAAAGACCACATGACTTATATATAGGAATAGTTTTCGTGGAGTAGTTGCAGCATGGCTGAATGCTTCCCAGAGAAGCCGAGATGGAGTTGAAATTAACATGTCTGCCAACGTGTGGAGTATACAGCGCTTTGAGCAGTCGGAATGACTGTATACTGCTCTATATAAGGACGCACCTTTCCTTCCCGCCCGCCCGAACACCCGCCCGCTTCCCCGCCTCCATCCCTGTGTGCTTTCATCCCTGTCTCTCTCCCTCCCTGTGCGTGCATATGTGCATGCGTGCGTGTGGGTCCTATGCAAGTATTTCTCCTTTTATGTCCACATTGAAATCACACGTACATTTACAGCAGAACACTGAATTCACACAACTGATGTGTACTATTATTTTTTGTAAATGTGTTGAGAAAATTGTTGTAACCAGAGAAATGAACTGTGAATGGAGAAGAGAGAGTCCAGGGCCCGTCAATCCCTCACTGACCGCTATATCAAGTCTGACACATGTAGGTAGAATGGTATTGTCAAATAAGTCACATATGACGGAATGCTTGTCACAATTGCTACTTTCATGTAGTTTAATATATTTTTATTATTGCTCCCATCAATGTAATATAACCCAATTATGTTGAACACATTACACTGATGTTACCTTGTGTTATCAGAACTTAACTCAAGTGTTTAGTATAGGGGTTCATAGATCAATTGTGAGTTCTTTAGAAAGTCTTACAAGGCAGTAGCATGTATTCAACTTTGACAGAATGTTTTGACATTAGGAGTCGAGTTGGGAACAGAGACTAGTGTCGCTTCGACAAGACTTGCACCAGTGTCGGTTGTTGGGTTGACCTCAAGTTGTTCATCTACCGACACACATTGACCGCCTACATCCGAAATGACACCTTTAACCTGAAACTGACCACTGGCCTCAATGAGTGGATGGCCAGCTTCAATGTGTTTGAAGAGAACTTCAGTGGGTGATTTTACATCAAAATAAATTTAGTAATCATATCACTCGAGTAGATACTTGATAATATATCACTGATCCCTTTGGATATCACAGAGGACAATAAATTAATTAAACAAATGATCTTCTGATTGTGGAAGTGCCAAAAGTGTCAATAATATCTATACAAACAAATTTTACAGATATCTGCCAAGAATGTGCAATTTTTTTAGGGATTCCTTATCCATTTGCCCTTTGTCTGCTGCTTTGGATGGAAATGTGGTTAAATCTTATTAGATATGTGTCAGAAACATGCACATATGTATTTTGTTAATTTTCAGTGAAAGAAGACAATGTGAATCTTTTGAAAGAAGCCAACATATTAAATGTTATCCACATGACGCTGTCCACATGGTGATGTTTTGTTGATAGGGCAAGCATATGGTGGACGCGGATAGTGCGGACAGGTTCAACAATATGTTCCACGAGAATTTGATGTTACACAGAGAACAACAACCTGCGTATGCACGTGAAAGCGCTACAACAAACAGTCGACGGCATGACAGCCAAGAACATCGTCTTGCTGGCCAAGCACAACACAGTAATGATTGCCAGTGGTGACGGTAAGAACAAACTATGGCATTTTGTTTCAGTTTGAAGTTGGGTAAAAGCACTTTTATTGTCTAAACACAAATATGTTTGAAGATTGCCTTCCAAAGCAATACGTTCCAAATGGCTAGTGGATTAGGAAGCCATTGGCTTGTAATCCACCATTATCATACAGTTTTCCTACCAGGGCCGGCTAGAGGATATAAACTTGTCAAATAACAGTGACATGTCATCGGTGTGTGTTGATCTGAGGAAGTTTGTTATTTGACAGGTTGATACTCATAGTGCTGGAATGACTTAAATCCGGGTGTCACGTCAATATCCTCTCTTTTGTCATGCCTGTCGTCATTGGTGTAATACTAATAATGTCGCTGGTACATCAAATATCACCTGGTTCTGTGCTGGCTACGAGGGGAATGTTATTTTCTAGGGCACAAGAAAGAGTCCACAACACTATAGTTCTCTACTTCCAACACGCCACCAACCCTGTCGACCAAAAGGGTGGCGTCGCGATAATCTTGCACTTTCTTTACAGGCAACTGAGACAGTAAACTGGCTTCATTGGCTTCATTGGTTTTTGCAGCTCCATGGACTGAAATTATTCTGTGTGTCATACAGTATTACTAATCTTGGCTAGTTCTGGTGTAAACTGGTTGGCCTAAAGCCCTCAGTTTTTGCCATTTTGTTTACGTGCTTCAAGACAGCAACAAATGCACATGTATTCTACATGCTTTTCAATGAAAATGCTACTGGCCAAATTGGCTCAAATGGGAAACTTTTGTTTAGCAAAATCTGATGCAATCTGGTCTATTGCCCAAATGACCACCGGTAGCGCTAGCCTAGCTAATGATGGAGATGATTCTGTTTCAGGCACAACTTTTCACACTTACACTGCATCCACATAATACTTGTGGTGGGAGAAGCGCCAACGTGTGGAGTATACAGTGCTTTGAGCAGGACGCACATTTCCTACCCGGCCGGCCGCCTGCCTCCCCGCGTCCATCCCTGTGTGGTTTCATCCCTGTCTCTCTCCCTTTCTGAGCGTGCATGCGTGCGTATACCGGTAGGTCCTATGTCAGGGGCTTTCCTTTTCTGTCCACATTAAAATCACATGTACATTTACAGCAGAACACTGAATTCACACAACTGATGTTTGTTTTTTGAGTAAACATGTTGAGAAAATTGTTGTAACCAGAATGATTACGTGTCCTCGATAGAACAACATGCATGTGTCGTTACAATTAGAATACCAGAATAATTGTGACATAGAAACAGCGCTTCTAGGTGAGGATTTCAACGTTGTTGAAGGCATTGACAAGTGTGAATACGTGGAGTTGCAAAAGATTATCTGATGCATACAGGACAACAATGCTAATCGTGATTTGTTGCCTACCCCCAAAAAAGACCACATGGCTTATATCTTATATGTAGGAATAGTTTTCGTAGAGTAATTGCAGCATCCCTGCATTATGTAAGACAATCATGACGTTAATTAAATATCCCAGGTAACATTGACACGTAATTTAACGTGTTCTGAAGGTGAATTCACATGTTTCCGTACGTGAATTCACGGGATTGTGTGGACAAATTGGTGTACCGTACACACACGTGTACACTGGTGTATATACACGTGTGTACAGTGGTTCAGAACACGTGAAATCACGTGTCTCAATTGGTTCAATTCACGTGGTACCATTCGTGAATTCACGATATTCTGTGGACAAATTGGGTGTACAGATACTATTAACTCTGGAATCACGTGTTTCAGCTGGTTCAGTTCATGTTTTACCGAACGTGAATTCACAAAATTCTGTGCACAAATTGGGTGTACAGATACTATTAACTCTGGTTCAGAACACGTGGAATCACGTGTTTCAGCTGGTTCAGTTCATGTTTTACCGAACGTGAATTCACAAAATTCTGTGGACACATTTTCCCGTGAAAACACGTGTCCATAAACTTGTGTTAACCTGATAAATGTACTTGGAATGGTTGAATGACTGCACTGGCATAGAAAAAATTAGGTAAGAATGTTGTCTAGTGGCGTAGATAAATTAGGCTAATCTAGTTCATTAATTCCGTGGGCATTACACATTTGGATTAGTGTTTTATTTATTTTTTGCTGACCGACCCATTTTTGTGTTAAAGAAAATTTGTAAACCAATTAATAACAAAATTAACCATAATGTTCACTGACAATTGAAACATGTATATTCGAGATTTTGAGCGATAATTTATTTTAAAACCAAAAATATTGGATTATAAAAACTTACATTGATCCTGTATTTGTCATACTTCAGTTGTTATAATAAGAACAGAATGTTTGGCTCCCTCCAAATGTCTGCTAGACTAGTAAGAATATCTTTTGTCAATAGTTAATTGACAGCACTTTGTTGTTTTAGATCCAGAGAGAAGGGTCACAATTTGCTGATGACTCACTTGTGATTGCAATGTTTGAAGGTTACTATGGGATACGACCTACAGAGGTAAGGTCAAACTTGATACACCTAGTGAGTAAGAGATGTGTTTATTAGACTTGAAATGTGCCCGTTTCTAACATTGACACTTTCCCAACACAGGGACTCTTAAATATGTATTTGTATTGAGATATTACTTATCCTGTATCAGATTATAACTGGCATGTGTCCCCTGTGCTGACGTTTAGCATTGCTGATACATGATTGGTCCGTCACCTGGCACGGTGATAACCGGTCATTTCATTGTATATGGCCGCTGATCGCAACGATTAATCCAACGGAGCTTGGTGTACATTGGATAGAGCTTGGTATACATTGGATAGGGCTTGGTGTACATTGGTTACAGTTTGGTGTACATTGGTTAGAGCTGGGTGTACATTGGTTAGAACGTGGTGTACATTGGTTACAGCTGGGTGTACATTGGTTACAGCTGGGTGTACATTGGTTACAGCTGGGTGTACATTGGTTACAGCTTGGTGTACATTGGTTACAGCTTGGTGTACATTGGTTACAGCTTGGTGTACATTTGTTACAGTTTGGTGTACATTGGTTAGAGCTGGGTGTACACCAGTGCATATTGGTGAGAGCATTGTTTGTGTTGTTCAGAGCATGTTGTGCTCAAGTGTATACTGTTAAGAACATAATGTACACCAGTTAAATCATGTTGTACACCAGTGTATATAGGTGACATGGTGCACACCATTGTGCATGTAATTGCATGGTGTACACCATTGTACCTGTCACTGCCATGGTATACACTAGTGGACATGTAACTGCCATGGTGTACACCGATGTTCCTTTAACTGCCGTGGTGTACACCAGTGTACCCATCATTGTCATGGTATACACTAGTGTACATGTAACTGCCATGGTGTACATCATTGTACATGTAACTGCCATGGTGTACACCAGTGTACGTGTCATTCCCATGGTATACACCAGTGTACCTGTCACTGCCATGGTGTACATCATTGTACATGTAACTGCCATGGTGTACACCACTGAACATGTAACTGCCATGATACCATTGCTGTGTTTCAGTGTGGCGGCCAGAGAGATTGTGTTGCGGTCAGTCAGGCATTTGTATGCAACTCATGCAACGTCCACACACTACTGCGGTAGGTGACTGTCGCGTGTATCTTTGACCAGTGGAGCGTGTCTGCAGTAAAACAGTCATGTCTGCTGCAGAGTCGAGCATGCTGCTGCAACATACTGTAGTCCCTGATGGGATTCAATATGTGGAAAAAGTGATAGTGAAACAGTTTTGATGTAGCGATTATGGTAATGATAATGACCACTCCATAATGACTCCAACCCAGCTCCATGTTTAATAGGTGATTCTTGATGTCAGTCGCCTTCCACAGGATCCAGATGATTCTTCGAGCCATCAAACAGACCAGACAATCAGTAGAGAAAGTGAGGCAACATATTGAAGAAAAGCTGCCTGTCTCAAGTACTCTACAGAACAGGGTAAACACTACTTGTGGTGCCCTCTCTGGGATAAATGCCTAGTTACTACGAGGGAAGTGGCATTTTCAACAGATTTATAAAAGGTACATTCTTATATAGCCTGACATCCAGTTCTTGGGACNTAGTACGATGGAAGTGGCATTTTCAACAGATATATAAAAGGTACATTCTTATATAGCCTGACATCCGGTTCTTGGGACTGCTCTTCCCTGTGGCAGACCTTTTCATTCCAATGCCAATTT
Organism: Lamellibrachia luymesi; assembly: GCA_009193005.1. Lineage (NCBI taxonomy): Eukaryota > Metazoa > Annelida > Polychaeta > Sabellida > Siboglinidae > Lamellibrachia > Lamellibrachia luymesi. The sequence goes on from SDWI01000006.1 coordinate 1,510,805, forward strand.
CTCTGGGAAGCATTCAGCCACACTGCAATTACTGTGTGAAAAATATTCATTCACATATACACCTTTGTCTTTTCCCATTTATACAGCTTAATGAAAGTAAGCAATGTGAGGTGAACGAAAAGGCCAAAATTTCGGAACGGTAGCAGGAGGATTCAAACTCGAGTTCTCTTGTACCATATACCATATAGAGCCACACGGTGCTCCACACTAATCTTTTAGCAACTAAATGATACTGCTTTCATATTTTTATGATATTTATTAGCAAAGTTATGATGCTTTAGCAGAGCCCATTTAAATTACTCAAAATTGCGTGCACTGCAGAAGTAATCACCACACGGATTTCCAGATTTCTTTATGGATTATTGAATTTAATACTTTGGTAATCAGTATGGATTACAAGACATTCTTAAAATCTACTCGTTATGCTCGTGTGTTTATTTGATTTAAATGGATCATCCATGGAATATACACAGATCCGCAACTCAACAAAACTGGTTGAGTTGCGTGTCGATTTGACTGACACAACAGTTCTTGAACCAGTTTGACAGTTGAATCGCTGCAACACATGTTATGCAATATATATCATAGGATGACTTATATCATGTGGTGTCCTATATCATAGGGGTGTCCTAAATCATGGGGGTGTCCTGACATCCATAGATAAAGCATTGAAGCTTATTTTAAAGACATTATTGACCATGCTGGAGGTGGCTGCAGATCACTATTGTTTTGTGTGCACAAAGTTACGAATCTGTTTTTATACGAAATAACATTTTGGAGAGCAACAATTCGATTTCTCGTGTATAGATGCTGTGGACTCCATCTGTCGTGAGTAAGTGCTGTGGACTCCATCTCTTATGAGTAAGTGCCATGGACTCCATCTCTCAATGAAATGCTGTGTACTCCATCTATCACAATTAACTGCACAAGAATCTAAGATGCAGTTAGCAGAATTTACTGGAATCCAAGATGCAATTCAGTAAATTCCACGAGAATTTGATGTTACACAGAGAACAACAACCTGCGTATGCACGTGAAAGCGCTACAACAAACAGTCGACGGCATGNTGCAGATCACTATTGTTTTGTGTGCACAAAGTTACGAATCAGTTTTAATCAGAAATAACACTTTGGAGAGCAACAATTCCATTTCTCGTGTATAGATGCTGTGGACTCCATCTGTCGTGAGTAATAATAATTAGAGCACTTTTAGAGCGCCATGGATCCAGGTGACCCTGTTCAAAAGCGCTGACACAAACATAGTTAAAAACAGTCACGATTATAATAGATAAATAAATAAAAACATAAAAAACAGCAAATCCAAGTTCATAGGACA
>SDWI01000006.1:1543033-1572041 GCA_009193005.1 Lamellibrachia luymesi
AAAAAAATGCATGTACATGAACAATTATACAAAAATAAGTGTTATTTTGGGGAATTAGTTTCTTCTCTTAATTAATTTATGTATTATAAATGGTTATATACATAAGTAACAATGTAATAATAATTAAATAGTTGTTGGAAGTGGTTAACCATGTTATGGATTTGCTCTATCAAGTGGCAATGTGTGATCAATTGAATCAACTCCAAACACGTTAATGTGCACTAATTCAATTACATAATTTGTGACAATCTTGTAATCATTGTGATTACAAGATTTGTGGTGCGATCTCTTTTAATCACAATTATACTACTAACAATAACCAATGTTTAATAACACTGTTTATATAGGCAATTTAAGAATTGTATATTGTGTTAATGTGTTAGGTTGATGAATATTGTCATTTGTACTGACTGGTGTCGTTACATTTCACATGGTTTAATCCTCTAGAGTCTAACAGTTACTCAGGTTGTATTATGTTACAGCGAGTTTTAAATAATATGCCGGAAACAGGTCACGCGCCAAAGCCTAAACTAAACGTAAATAGGCATGTCCGTCACATATAGTTCTCTTCATGCATCCCATAAGTTATTACATCAATCGAATTTGTGCTGATTAATATAATATACCAGGTATTTACACAGGTTCCCTTTCGCTTAGGTTAAAACAAAACAAATCTGTGCTGAGTAATGTAATATACTAGGCATTTACACAGGTCCCCTTTCGCTTAAGTTGACACAAAAAAAGTTTGAACACATTTTGCCAAGCTTCAGAATTGATATCGTTTTGACTCCGACCTCGCATTCCGGTGGGTGCTGTCCAAGTTCGTATGGTTGTTGACTGGTAGCGAACGGTTTAGTTGGTAGTCCACGCTGGTACAGTTGTAACAACAAATATAGCTGAGTGAACAACGTGGGATGAACAAAATTGGCAAAGCTTTGAAACGGCAGCAAGAGGACTCGAACCCAGGTTCTCTCGATTGAGAGCCTGACATTCTAACCGCTAGGCTACAACACCCAACTAGTCTGTCTCTCTATTGAGAGCCTGACATTCTAACCGCTAGGCTACCGCACCCCACTAGCCTGTCTCTCTATTGAGAGCCTGACATTCTAACCGCTAGGCTACAGCGCCCCACTAGTATGTCTCTCTATTGAGAGCCTGACATTCTAACCGCTAGGCTACCGCACCCCACTAGTCTGTCTCTCTATTGAGAGCCTGACATTCTAACCGCTAGGCTACAGCACCCCACTAGCCTGTCTCTCTATTAAGAGCCTGACGTTCTAACCGCTAGGCTACCACGCCCCACTAGTCTCTCTATTGTAATATTCTGTGACCAATTTACATAGCAGAGCTAACACTGAACCGACAGTCCTATGATTAATATTCTACATAATATTAAATGGCAAGTTTGTAAATAATTGTGTGTAATTTCAGTTAACTCAAAATGTGCATATTCCTAGTGTTAGTTCAACAACTCCAAAGTTGCTGTCCACATCCGCAGTGAAAAGGTATATTATGTTCTTTCCTCAATGTTTCCCTTACATCTCTAAAAACAAAATTGTACTGTTTAATTAACTGTATTTGTTGTAAAGATCAACATTAAACTAGATTTGCTTTGAGAAAAAGACCAGCAAGCATGTCAAATTATGATCCTTAGGACAATTAAACACAATGTTCCCATCATGATATTTAGTGTAAATAATCCTTAGGGAAATAAAACATAATATTCCCCTCATGGTCTTTAGTGTAACATGATCCTTAGGACAATTAAACACAATGTTTCCATCATGATCTTTAGTGTAACATGATCCTTCAGACAATAAAACATGTTCCCATCATAATCTAAGGGTAGGTCAAACGAAGTGAGTATGATTAGGACAATTCTAGTTTCAAGGTTCGTTAGAATTTGATACTATAAAACTATATAAAGGCATTGACACAAACAGAGACATTTAGAGGGTGACTATTCAGAAGAGCACCAGAAGAGAAACAGACCACACAACTGGCTGAGAAAAGGGACCACAGGAAACAGAGGTCTACAAATTCTGCACCTTCTCAGCCCACCGCCTTCACCTGCAGCAAGTGTAGAAAGTGTAAAAAGGACGTATATAGACAAAATATGTCGATAGCCAAACTATTTTGAAAAACTCTTCAACACTGTATACTGCAGTCAGCTATCTGAGAATGTGGTTTCAGGATGGTTTTAGTTTGTGGCTGCTTGATCAGTGGAAGGAAACAGTGTGATACGTCCATTACCCAATTGAAGCAAAGTCTAAAACATGACCTAAATACACTATATAAGACAGGAGTAAAAATGCAAAGGTCGACGTAAAGAATTCAGTAACCTTGAGTCGTTTGCTGCGTGACAACGCTGGACGAACGTCTTCCACTTAGTGTAGATGTCAGAGATGTCAAAGACAGACGACCCAACAAGTGTAGAGTCTTCCTCCTGAAAGTCACAGTAACGTCTTCCACTTGGTGTAGATGTCAGAGATGTCAAAGACAGATGACCCAACAAGTGTAGAGCTTCCTCCTGAAATTCACAGTAACATGATTGTAACATTACGCAACTGTTACTGTTCACTGTTACATGGAATTAATCTAGCAAAACATTACATAATGCATTTTAAATCTTGCAATATATTAAATTATTGCTCTGCTCTTTCTCCCTGAAGTCCGGGGTGAGGCTTCCACAGATACCTCTTTATCCCTGGTCCTGGGTGACGCTGGCACTGATACCTCTATATCCCTGAAGTCCGGTATGAGGCTGGCACTAAAACTGATTGTTTATTTTTGTTTTCCTTTCTTCGTTACAGATCTCGTTTCACCCATCTCCACCACCCATCTCCACTCCCCCATCCCTCGCTCTCATTCTATACACCCCATCCCTTGCTCTCATTCTCCATTCCCCCATCCCTCGCTCTTATTCTCCACTCCCCCTATCCCTTGCTCTCATTCTCCATTCCCCATCCCTCGCTCTCATTCTCCACTCCCCTATCCCTTGCTCTCATTCTCCACTCCCCATCCCTCGGACTCATTCTCCACTCCCCCATCCCTTGCTCTCATTCTCCATTCCCCCATCCCTCGCTCTCATTCTCCACTCCCCCATCCCTCGCTCTCATTCTCCACTCCCAATCCCTCACTCTCATTCTCCACTCCTCCCATCCCTCGCCCTCATTCCCCCATCCCTCGCTCTAATTCTCCACTCCCCCATCCCTTGCTCTCATTATTCACTCCCCTGATCCCTCGCACTCATTCTCCACTCTCCCCATACCTCGCTCTCATTATCCACTCCCGATCCCTCGTACTCATTTTCCACTCCCCCATCCCTCGCTCTCATTCTCCACTCTCCCTGTCCCTTGCTCTCATTCTCCACTCCCCCATCCCTCGCTCTCATTCTCCACTCCCCCATCCCTTGTCCTCATTCTCCCCTCCCCCATCCCTCGTCCTCATTCTCCACTCCCCCATCCCTCAACCTCATTCTCCACTCCCCCATCCTTCGCTCTCATTCTCCACTCCCCATCCCTTGCTCTCATTCTCCACTCCCCCATCCCTTGCTATCATTCTCCATTCCCCATCCCTCGTTTTTGTTCTCCATTCCCCCATCCCTAGCTCTCGTTCACCACTCAACCATCCCTTGCTCTCATTCTCCATTCCCCCATCCCTTGCTCTCATTCTCCATTCCCCCATCCCTCGCTCTTGTTCTCCACTCTCCCATCCCTAGCTCTCATTCTCCACTCTCCAATCCCTGGCTTTCATTCTCCACTCCCCCATTCCTCTCTCTCATTCTCCACTCCCCCACCCCTCGCTCTCATTCCCCCAATTCTTTCCACGTGTCCAGCCCACTAGCTGGCTCCTCACCAGCTTCCTCCTGAAACTCTCTCTCACACCCACCTCCTCCCTCAGTTCCTCCATTCTTCCCTTGTCTATTCTCTCACACACCAACCGCCTCCCTCAGTTCCTCCATTCTTCCCTTGTCTACTCTCTCACACACCAACCTCCTCCCTCAGTTCCTCCATTCTTCCCTTGTCTACTCTCTCTCTCACCAACCTCCTCCCTCAGTTCTTCCATTCTTCCCTTGTCTACTCTCTTCACTCATCCTGTTTGCACTGACCTCAAATTAACAAGTCTTATTAATTGACTGTGTATATTATTTCACGCCTATGGCGACAATGGCCGACTTATCAAGAATTGGCCGACCCTGTATCAGTCAAGTTTGAGTCATTTAAACTAAGGTGCATCAAAAACCGCAAAAACAAATTATTGATCTGTTTGATAAAATATTTTCAAAGCAAATAACAATGTTTCAAAGCAAATATGACAAATTCCATTTTTAATACCAATTTACAAAATATCTTTGAAACACATAATTAATAATAATAATACACTACATAGGAATGAAGATTACGAACCGTCTCAAAACGGAGAACAAGCAGCAGTTCTTTTAACTGGCTCTTTATTGACGTTTTCTGAAAGCAAGGCATGATTTACGTCAATTCAATGTGAGAAACATTTAATAAGGTTTGCATGCGTGCGTATTTGCGAGCATACATGCATTTGTTTGCATGCTAGCATGCAGAAATTTAGTCCATGGTGTCAGCTTTAAAAACAAATTTAACATGGCCATAATTCTGGATTTACAACTCTGATGTGTATTGATGGATGTGCTGCATGCGTGATGTGTGTTTCGGTTTTAATTACCTGTTAATGATCAAACACATTCGGATGCTTGGGGATGTAGCAATTATAAAATACAAAATAATAGGTTAAGTTAATTTCAGTTGTTTTTGCGATATACATTACATTCTGAACTTTACCCCCCGAAACAAAAAAACTGACCTGAGATTAGTGAACAAACTGATCTAGGTGCAGTGAGGATATTGAACTGAGGACATTGAGGATATTGAACTGAAGACAGTGAGGATATTGAACTGAGGACTGTGAGGATATTGAACTGAGGACAGTGAGAATACTGAGCTGAGGAGAGTGAGTAGATTGAACTGAGGACAGTGGGGAGGATAGGAGGATGGTGAGGCTGAACTGAAGATATTGAACCATTCCCCTTCCATTCTTGAGGAGACTAATGTAATGGCAGTGATACTGAACTGAGGAAAGTGGAAATACTAAACTGACGACAGTGGGAATACTGAACTGAGAACACTGAGCTCAGGACACTTATGAGACTGATCTAAGGACAGTGATGAGACTGAACTGGTAAGAGTGAAAAGACTGAACTGAGAACAGTGAGGACACTGACCTTAGGTGTCCTGGGAGATAGTCGGTGACTCATGTTGACGATGGAACGCAGGGAAGCAGCCTTGGGAAGGAACCACAGATACGACAGTCCCAGTGCAGCTCTCCTTCCCAGTAGGGAGTGGACTGCTCCCTAGGGAAAGACAAAGTAAGGCACATTTCACAACATCTCTGTCAGTTGATTCCGGTTGCTCTGGCTGAAATTTAATGACAACACATGTAAGAATTGTGACATTATGTAAAGTAGCATTGTCCAGTAGGACACTGATTAGTAGGAGCTCTTGGAAGAATCCCTAAAGTGACAAGGGGGTTGGTCTGTCCATCACCATCCCTACAATTTGTAATATGCAACTTGCCGTTACATTTAAAGTTGCATAAAAATAATACTTACGTCAACCATATACAACATAAACAAACCATCTTTGTTGTCATAGGCAACACACATATTATTTATAAACATTCTCGCGTGGACCCCAGAAGGAAACAAAAATTAAAACAACCCTGACCTGTTCCTGCATACACCAACATGATTTCTCTGGGAAGCATTCAGCCATGTTGCAGCTACTGCATGAAGACTATTTGTTCATATATCCACCACGGTCTATAGTCAGGTACTCATTTATACAGTTGAGTGAACTGAGCCAACGAGGAGTGAACAACATTGGCCAAGCTTCGAAAGGTTACCTTCAGTACCACCATGACACAGTCATTGGGGTGATTGTTGATGGGGTGTTTATGGATACAGTAAGGTTACCTTCAGTAGCACCATGACATAGTCATTGGGGTGATTGTTCATGGGGGTGTTTATGGATACAGTAAGGCTACCTTCAGTAGCACCATGACATAGTCATTGGGGTGATTGTTGATGGGGTGTTTATGGATACAGTAAGGTTACCTTCAGTAGCACCATGACATAGTCATTGGGTGATTGTTGATGGGGTGTTTGTGGATACAGTAAGGTTACTTTCAGTAGCACCATGACATAGTCATTGGGGTGATTGTTGATGGGGTGTTTATGGATACAGTAAGGTTACCTTCAGTAGCACCATGACATAGTCATTGGGTGATTGTTGATGGGGTGTTGGTGGATACAGTAAGGTTACCTCCAGTAGCACCATGACATAGTCATTGGGGTGATTGTTGATGTGGTGTTGGTGGATACAGTAAAGTTACCGTCAGTAGCACCATGACATAGTCATTGGGGTGATTGTTGATGGGGTGTTTGTGGATACAGTAAGGTTAACTTCAGTAGCACCATGACATAGTCATTGGGGTGATTGTTGATGGGGGTGTTTATGGATACAGTAAGGCTATCTACATTGGGTACCCAGTGTAGGAACTTGGCGGTCAGTTCCTGACGTCTGAGGTGAGAGTGGACACCGTCCAGCCATGTGCACTATGTCACTTGTCACAGGACAACTCTTATTGATGTCTCGGGAGGGAGGTCGTACCTTCCAACTAGGGTCACTTTCATGGTTGGGTTTTTACCAGAAAAAAACAGGTTACCTTCAGTAGCACCATTGAGTACCCAGTGTAGGAACTTGGCGGTCAACTCTTGAAGTCTCAGGTGAGAGTGAACACCGTCCAGCCATGTGCACTCTGTCAACTATCACATGACAACACTTACTGATGTCTCAGGAGGGAGTGTGCACCATCCAACTAGGGTCACTCTCAGGGCTGGGTTTTCACCAGGAAAAACCATAGTTGGTAAAACCTGGCAAAAATAAGTTTTTACCACTTTTGTTCTGGTAACAACTGGTAAAACCTGTGGACACTGAAAAACATGGTTAAATGTTGGCAAAACTGAAATGAAAACAAGGATAATGGCAATATTATTCACTCATTAATAAAAAATTAACATATTTGTCAACAGTTTATTTTGCTAACTCATCAGTCACATTAAGTCAGGTAGGGTTGGGTTTCAACTGACAAAACCCAATTTTTTGCCAGGATGGTTAGTCAAAATGTGTTTTTACTGGTTTGTGTAATTTTTGGTCAGCAAAAGCCTGTTTTTACCAGGACAAAAACCAGTTTTACCACTCGGTGACAAACATTTGTTAATCCACTCTGTTACATCTTCACATGACAAAATGTGGCCAAAAATGTCCTAACAGAACTTGTAGATAATTTTCATTTATAAATAGTCATGTCAAAGTAAAACTTGCCATCAGAAACGTCTATGTCAACCGATGTGGAAGACAAAAACCAGAATGTCACCGAGTTTCAATGAACAAGCAACACAATACATTTTTTATTGGAACTGACTAACTATATCAATCATATATCTCCAAAGTATCCAGTCTATATGACTTTTAGCGCACTTTACACTTCACCCCCTGGTAGACCTGTTCATTCCAACATCAACTCAACTACTCTGGGAAGCATTCAGCTTTGTTGTAATTACTGCACAAAGACTATTCGTTCACATATCCACCTGTCTCTAGCCAGGTACTCATTTATACAGCTGAGTGAACAGCAAAGTGGAGTGAACAAAATTGCCCAAGTTTCGAAATGGCAGCAAGAGGATTAAAAAACGGGTCCTGTCAATTGGGAGTCCAGTGTTCTAACCACTGAGCCACCCCAGGGGAAATAATGTTATCGAAACCTCTGCTTGTTTGTGATAAGTACATCATATCATCATATTCACCTTCGCCTTCTTCATCAGTTGGCCCAGGTTCAGTCTCTCAAATCTGACAAGTTCAAGAAACTGACGGACATCTGTGGCTTGAGAGAAGGAAACATTGAATAACACAAGGTTGACCAATCCATGGTCAAGTTGACCAGAAGAGTGTGTGGTCAAGTTGACCTGTGGAGTGTGTGGTTAAGTTGACCAGTGGAGTGTTTGGTCAAGTTAACCTGTGGAGTGTGTGGTCAAGTTGACCAGCGGAGCAAGACCTGTGGAGTATGTGGTCAAGTTGCCTTGTGGAATGTGTGGTCAAACTGACATCTGGAGTGTGCAGTCAAGTTGGCCTCTGGAGTGTGTGGTCAAGTTGACCATTAGATTTTGGTCAAGTTGACCAGTGAAATATATGGTCATATTCACCTGTGGAGCATGTGGTTAAGTTGACATGTGGACTGTGTGGTCAATTGGACCCATGGAGTGTGTGGTCAAATTGACCAGTGAAGTATCTGGTCAAATTGGCCCATGGAGTGTGTGGTCAAGTTGACATCTTGACTGTGTGGTCAATTTGACACATGAAGTGTGTGGTCAAATTGACCAGTGGAGACTGGTCAAGTTGACCAGTAAAGTATCTGGTCAAATTTACCTGTGGAATGTGTGGTCAAGTTGATCTGTAGAGTTTGTGGTCAAATTGACCAGTGAAGTGTGTGGTCAAGTTGACATATGGAGTTGACCTGTCCAATATGTGGTGAAGTTGATCTGTGGAGTGAAGTATCTGGTCAAATTGACATGTGGAATGTGTGGTCAAGTTGACCAGTGGAGTGTGTGATTAAGTTGACCTGTGGAGTGTGTGGTCAAATTGACCAGTGAAGTATCTGGTCAAATTGGCCCGTGGAGTTTTGGTCAATTTGGCCCGTGGAGTGTTGGTCAATTTGACCCGTGAAGTATCTGGTCAAATTGACCTGTTGAGTGTGTGGTCAAGTTGACATTTGGACTGTGTGGTAAATTTGACCCATGGAGTGAGGTCAAATTGACCAGTGTAGTGTGTGGTCAAATTGACCAGTAAAGCATCTGGTCAAATTGACCTGTGGAATGTGTGGTCAAGATGACCAGTGGAATGTGTGGTCAAGTTGATCTGTAGAGTTTATGGTCAAATTGACCAGTGGAGTGTGTGGTCAAGTTGACCTGTCCAATATGTAGTGAAGTTGATCTGTGGAGTGAAGTATCTGGTCATATTGACATGTGGAATGTGTGATCAAGTTGACCAGTGGAATGTGTGGTCAAGTTGATCAGTGGAGTGTGTGATTAAGTTGACCTGTGTAGTGTGTGGTCAAGTTGACATTTGGACTGTGTGGTCAATTTGACCGATGGAGTGTGTGGTCAAATTGACCAGTGGAGTCTGTGGTCAAGTTGACCAGTAAAGTATCTGGTCTAATTGACCTGTAAAATGTGTGGTCAAGTTGACCAGTAGAGTGTGTGGTCAAGTTGACATATGGAGTGCATGGTCAAGTTGACCTGTCTACTATGTGTTGAACTATGGAGTGAAGTACCTGGTCAAATTGACCAGTGGAGTGTGTGGTCAAGTTGACATCTGGAGTGCATGGTCATGTTAACTTGTCCAGTCTGTAGTGAAATTGACCAGTACAGTGAGTGAAGTTGACCTGTTGAGTGGGTGGTCAAGTTGACATCTGGACTGCGTGGTCAAGTTGACCAGTTGAGTAGTGTTCAAGTTGACCAGTGGAGTGTGTGGTCAAGTTGACCAGTGGAGTGTGTGGTCAAGTTGACCTGTGAAGTATGTGGTCAAGTTGACTTGTAACTTTGTGTTACGCCAAAGAAGGATACTGGTATGAAACACCCGTTTGTGGCCAGTGCACCCCCACAGGGCGGGGGGTATCACCCTGGTGCACACTGCCCGCAGGAAGTTCTGAGGAAGAAAAGTTGAACATAGCGTTCTATGTATGTGTCTACAACACAACGGCCGCACCAATATTAGCTGGCTGTGTTGTGATCTACACAATAACACACACAGACCTGATTTGTAATGAGCTAAATGAATGATGAAGACAGATTGAATGTTTTTGTAGCATATTCTGAAATTAACCCGGTCGTACAATTGGCAGTGAAAATACAGAATACACCTTTCAGTGTTTGAAGCAGCCTTGCCTACAACAACCCACCTACTTTCTAAAGAACTCAACTAACCTGGCCTGGCGTAGTATACAACTCCAGCAATGTACCAATGTCCTTCGTCTGCATCTTGTGAGCTCCGAGCACTGTCTGTCAAAGTTTCTCACAGTAACCTTCCTCCAAGCACTGTCTGTCAAAGCAAATAACATTAGCTCATGATTTAGCCAAGAGCAACACAACCAACACAAACTTAACTTTTATGTTTCTTTGGGACAAATCACGGATAATCATGTATCAACATTCAACAGTCAAAAGCCACACCTACTGTCTGACTCAGTGAGGATAAAGACAATGATCATGTATCAACATTCAACAGTCAAAAGCCACACCTACTGTCTGACTCAGTGAGGATAAAGACAATGCAGTGAAGGTAATTGTACACAAACACAATATGTTAAGTTTGAGCACAGAGCAAACTATAAATAGAGTGACCATTTAATAAACAAAACGTCTTGGTCAGTTTGTGTCAAGTTGTGTTAACCATTTCATTGTGAGTTAGAACAAGAAGCCTGCTTTATTAGGCAGTATCAATGGTTTAGTTTCTCTTTAGTTTGTGAGTACATTTAAACAGTGCAGACTGTTGACTATCATTGCAACCAGGAATGTTGTAGCACAAAGATTACCCCAGAATCAATGGTTTAGTTTGTCTCTAGTTTGTGTGTACATTTAAACAGTGCAGTATGTTGACTATCATTGCACCCAGGAATGTTGTATCATAAAGATTACCCCAGTATCAATGGTTTAGTTTCTTTCTAGTTTGTGTGTACATTTAAACAGTGCAGTCTGTTGACTGTCATTGCAACCAGGAATGTTGTAGCACAAAGATTACCCCAGAATCAATGGTTTAGTTTATATCTAGTTTGTGTGTACATTTAAACAGTGCAGTCTGTTGACTGTCATTGCAACCAGGAATGTTGTAGCACAAAGATTACCCCAGAAACAATGGTTTAGTTTATCTCTAGTTTGTGTGTACATTTAAACAATGCACACTGTTGACTGTCATTGCAACCAGGAATGTTGTAGCACCAAGATTACCCCAGTATCAATGGTTTAGTTTATCTCTAGTTTGTGTGTACATTTAAACAGTGCAGTATGTTGACTGTCATTGCAACCAGGAATGTTTTAGCATCAAGATTACTCCAGTGTAAAATTATGCGGTATTTCTTTGCAGACATCTTACGATATTTAAAGTTTTTGATGTGATGTTTTGACTTGTCAGTGCCAACCAATGACACACCTGATAATACAATACAGTGTTGTACTGTCACTTGTTTTTAATGTGATGTTTTGACATGTCAGTGCCAGCCAATGACACACCTGATAATACAATACAGTGTTGTACTGTCACTTGTTTTTGATGTGATGTTTTGACATGTCAGTGCCAGCCAATGACACACCTGATAATACAATACAGTGTTGTACTGTAACTTGTTTTTGATGTGATGTTTTGACATGTCAGTGCTAGCCAACGACACACCTGATAATACAATACAGTGTTGTACTGTCACTTGTTTTTGATGTGATGTTATAACATGTCAGTGCCAGGGTTATAAAACACCAATGGTCTGATAGCAATCAGTTGTAGGGTTATAAAACACAACTGGTGTGATAATAGTGAGTTGTAAGGTTATAAAACACAACTGGTCTGATAACAGTGTGTTGTAATATTTTGCAACAAATCAGAAAATTTGCCCTTTCCAAACTATGATGGCCCTGCAGCAGACAAGATATGATATGGTAGCCCAGTCATATGACAGATCCATTTTGCAAAGGGGCAACTCTTAAATATTTGCCCTTTCCACATTATGATGACCCTGCAGCAGACAAGAAATGATATGGTAGCCCAGTCACATGATCCTTTGTTTACCACTTTAAAAAGAGCACCATTGACACTCTCTTTCTCAATAGAGAAACTAAAGATGCTTCTTTAAAATCTTGGTTACAATTCATTTTAGTGGTCACTCTTTCCAGATAGGCTCAGCTACTACAGCAGCAGCTGCACACATTCCAGATCACATGATATGAACACTGGGCAGATGGAACTTGTTACTGCAGGTATATTCAAACATCTCACAAATCATTAAGAGAAGCCCAACAAGCCATGTGCAATGTTCATTCCAACGTCAACTCAACTTCTCTGGGAAGTATTCAGCTTTGATGTAATTACTGCACAAAGACTATTCACATATCCACCTCTGTCTCTAGCCAGGTACTCATTTACACAGCTGAGTGAACTGAGGCAATGTGGAGTGAACGAAATTGTCAAAGCTTCAAAAAGGTAGCATGAGGATTAAAATACTGTTCTGTCAATTGGGAGTCCAGTGTTCTAACCACTGAGCCACCCCAGGGGAAATAATGTTATTGAGACCTGGACTTGTTTGTTCTCTCAATTGGGAGTCCAGTGTTCTAACCACTGAGCCACCCCAGGGGAAATAATGTTATTGAGACCTGGGCTTGTTTGTTCTGTCAATTGGGAGTCCAGTGTTCTAACCACTGAGCCACCCCATTGGAAATAATGTTATTGAGACCTGGGCTTGTTATTGATAAGTACATCATATCATCATATTCACCTTCGCCTTCTTCATCAGTTGGCCCAGGCTCAGTCTCTCAAATCTGGCAAGTTCAAGAAACTGACGGACATCTGTGGCTTGAGAGAAGGAAACATTGAATAACACAAGGTTGACCTGTGGAGTGTGTGGTCAAGTTGACCTGTGGAGAGTGTGGTCAAATTGACCTGTGGAGAGTGTGGTGAAGTTGACATGTGGAGTTTGTGGTGACGTTGACCAGTGGAGTGTGTGGTGAAGTTGACCAGTGGAGTGTATGGTGAAGTTGACCAGTGGAGTGTGTGGTTAAGTTGACCTGTGGAGTGTGTGGTCAAGTCAGTCGTACATTTGGATGTGAGAACACAATATATACATTTCAGTGTTTGAAGCAACCTTGCCTACAACAACCCACCTACTTTCTAAAGAACTCAACTAACCTGGCCTTGCGTAGTATACAACTCTAGCATTGTACCAATGTCCTTCGTCTGTATCTTCTGAGCCCACGAGTTTCTCACAATAAACTTCCTCCGAGCACTGTCTGTCAAAGCAAAAAACACTTCATCATGATTTGGCCAAGAGCAACACGACCAACACAAACGTAACTTTCATGTTTCTTTGACACAAATTATGGATGAGCATATATCAACATTCAACAGTCACACCTACTGCCTGACTCAGCCAGGATAAAGACAATGCAGTGAAGATAATTGTACACAAACAGATATGTTAAGCTTGAGCATAGAGCAAACTATAAATAAAGTCACCATCTAATAAACAAGACTTCTTGGTCAGTTTGTGTTAAATCAAGAATATCACATCAGTGGTTTACTCAGAACGTGTTCTAAAAGTGGGAGATTCTAGTCATTTCTCTGGTTGACTGAGGGCTGACATGTTAACTAGTGCGACTGATGAGTGCATGCACAGTTCTATGAAATCAGGGTAACCGAGACTACAAGTAATGTATTAAGGGAGGCCAGCATACACAGAACCAATGCAGTCTCAAACATGTTATTTTCCTGAATGTACATAAGTTGAATTTTTAGACAAATAGCATGGTCATATCCTATTGACAAGTATAGCAATAGTTGTATACGAATATATTTTCATTTGGCGAGTTAATATTGCCAGAATACCACACTCGTGACAAGTTTTCCTAGTAAACCACTGGCATTATATTCTTAGTTGTGGTTACAAATGGTTATGGTTTAGTAAATCTTATAGGTACAAAGGTCAAAAACCATGACGTTTGTTTTCTTTTAACCATTTCATTGTGAGTTAGAATAAGAAGCNAAAGGCCAACATATGTTACATAAGTTGAGTTTTGAAACAAATAGCATGGCCATATCCCATTGACAAGTATAGCAATAGTTGTGTACGAATATATTGTCATTTGGCGAGTGAATATTACCAGAATACCACATTCGTGACATAGGGTCATCTAACAGTAGTTTTCCTAGTAAACCACTGGCGTTATATTCTTAGTTGTAGTTACAAATGGTTATGTTTTAGTAACTCTTATAGGTACATAGGCCAACAACCATGACGTTTGTTTTCTTTTAACCATTTCATTGTGAGTTAGAATAAGAAACCTGCTTTATTAGACATAATCAATGGTTTAGTTTCTCTCTAGTTTATGTGTACATTTAAACAGTGCAGTCTGTTGATTGTCATTGCAACCAGGAATGTTGTAGCACAAAGATTACCTCAGTATCAATGGTTTAGNGCCACACCTACTGTCTGACTCAGTCAGGATAAAGACAATGATCAAGTATCAACATTCAACAGTAAAGTGCTACAATTACTGTCTGACTCAGTCAGGATAAAGACAATGCAGTGAAGATAATTGGACACAAACACAATATGTTAAGTTTGAGCACAGAGCAAACTATAAATAAAGTCACCATTTAATAAACATAACTTCTTGGTCAGTTTGTGTCAAGTTGTGTTAACCATTACATTGTGAGTTAGAACAAGAAGCCTGCTTTATTAGGCAGTATCAATGATTTAGTTTATCTCTAGTTTGTGTGTACATTTAAACAGTGCAGTCTGTTGACTGTCATTGCAACCAGGAATGTTGTAGCACAAAGATTACCCCGGTATCAATGGTTTAGTTTCTCTCTAGTTTGTGTGTACATTTAAACAGTGCAGACTGTTGACTGTCATTACAACCAGGAATGTTGTAGCACAAGGATTACCCCAGCGTAAAATTAAGTGGTATTTCTTTGCAGACATCTTACAATATTTAAAGTTTTTGAGGTGATGTTTTGACATGTCAGTGCCAGCCAATGACACACATGATAATACAATACAGTGTTGTACTGTCACTTGTTTTTAATGTTATGTTTTGACATGTCAGTGCCAGCCAATGACACACCTGATAATACAATACAGCGTTGTACTGTCACTTGTTTTTGATGTGATGTTTTGACATGTCAGTGCCAGCCAATGACACACCTGATAATACAATACAGCGTTGTACTGTCACTTGTTTTTAATGTTATGTTTTGACATGTCAGTGCCAGCCAATGACACACCTGATAATACAATACAGTGTTTTACTGTCACTTGTTTCAGTGTACTTTAAAACAATGGCAACAAACTATTCTGAGAAATGGTCAATACTTCAGAATAAGCTTCATGGAAATTGTCATCCTGATGAAAAATTATAGGAACAAATAGTTTCATTAAACTTGTGATGACAGACAGTATTACAAATATAATTCTGATTTGGGTTTTCTACGTGAAAAGTGAGGTTGCCTTTTTTACTTGATTTTACTGAAAACTAAACACACTCAATATTTATTGATAATTGACTGGCCAGAAAATGTAGCACTGCAAATGGCTTACATACTTGAAAAAAAATAAAAAATAAAATGTGTTGTGTTTATGTATAATTATGAATTGTCATCAAGAACACTTGTATACAAGTGGGAAAGGTATGTTTTTGTAGTTGGGGGTTACATCTAAAGCAACACATTTTGAAAACACCATTGGTCTGATAACAGTGAGTTGTAGGGTTATAAAACACCACTAGTCTGACAGCAGTGAGTTGTAAGGTTATAAAACACAACTGGTCTGATAACAGTGAGTGGTCAGGTTATAAAACACCACTGGTCTGATAACAGTGAGTTGTAGGGTTATAAAACACCACTGGTCTGATAACAGTGAGTTGTAAGGTTATAAAACACCATTGGACTGATAACAGTGAGTTGTAAGGTTACAAAACACCACTGGTCTGATAACTGTGTTGTGAGGTAATAAAACAACATTGTTCTGATAACAGTGTGTTGTAAGGCTATAAAACACCACTGGTCTGATAAAATTGTACCGTTATAAAACACCACTTGTCTGTTAACAGTGAGTTGTAAGGCTATAGAACACAACTGGTCTGATAACAGTGTGTTGTATTGCTACAGAACACCACTTGTCTGATAACAATGAGTTGTAAGGTTATAGAACACCACTGGTCGGATAACAGTGAGTTGTAAGGTTATAGAACACCACTGGTCTGATAACAGTGAGTTATAAGGTTATAAAACAATTCCCACTTGTGACTTGTGGAACTGAAGCAGGAGGCTCTGCAACCAGTGAATCAGCTGTTGTCTTGGCAACCAATGGCTACTGCTGTGAATGTTGGAGTGGAGTGAACTTCCGCTGCAATTGACGGTACTTACACTGCCTGAAATGATAGACAGGGTGACAGAGAGGCAGACAGGTTGAAAGACAAACAGACAGGATGACAGACACACATACAGGTAGAGAGAGTGACAGACATACACATGACAAATGAGCAGACACAATCAGGGAATAAATAATGTCATCTGAATACTGGATAACAGAGGTGCCTATTCAGAGCCGGGTTATCACAGGTTAAAAAGCAACCAGAAATGTAATACTAAAAAGACTACAATTTCGATACAACACATACTATCACAATGCAGCAACAACAGATGAATACAACATAGCGTAATAGGTCATCAAACACTCATAATATGATGATGAGAGATCATTTATAAATCATAAGATTGTCAGAGATGAATCGTAAGGCACAAGCCTACTCCAGACTCCCCCACTGGTCAACATGATAGTGACACTATAGATATTTATGTCATAACTTTAAGTCGTATTCCTTACTTGTGATTGTTGATGTGGCAACAGTGTTTTGTAGACGTCTGTCAAGTCTTACGCTTTATGGCCCTCTGGACATATACATCAAAGAAACATCACTAGTTCACTGTTCTCCATGAATACTTCTTAAGATCATGCAATGTTCTGTTACATCACCAACTACCTACTTACCTATCTCTTCAGGCCCATGGTCTATAAGGCTGCAGTGTTCATTCTCCAGTTCACTGTTCTAGATGAATACTTCTTAAGATCATGTAATGTTCTGTTACATCACCAACTACCTACCTACCTACCTATCTCTTCAGGCCCCATGGTCCATACGGCTACAGCGTTCATTATTTAGTTCACTGTTCTAGATGAATACTTCTTAAGATCATGCAATGTTCTGTTACATCACCAACTACCTACCCATCTATCTCTTCAGGACTATGGTATATAAGGCTGCAGTGCTCATTCTCCAGTTCACTGTTCTCCATGAATACTTCTTAAGATCATGCAATGTCCTGTTACATCACCAACTACCTACCTACCTATCTCTTCAGGCCCCATGGTCCATATGGCTGCAGTGTTCATTATTTAGTTCACTGTTCTCCATGAAGTCTTTTTAAGATCATGCAATGTTCTGTTACATTACCAACTACCTACCTACCTATCTCTTCAGGCCCCATGGTCCATACGGCTACAGTGTTCATTATNCTACCTACCTACCTATCTCTCCAGGCCCCATGGTCCATACGGCTGCAGTGCTCATTCTCCAGTTCGCTCTATCCATGCAATAGCACTGATATTACAAGTGTTTTAATATTAATACACAGTAGCTTCATAAAATATCATCTACACTGACAGACCATTTCATAACAACATGATAATCATAATTCTCTTGCATGTATATTTTTGTGATGCTATATTCTTATCAAGCCTGAGGTCAAGGACAAGGTCAAGGACGTTGGTGAAGGTTTCTTGATTGTGTCAACTTAATCAAGAATTCAGGAGGTAAGCATTCTCAACACATTTAGCAAGATTGCCATATTAAGCAAAAAACAGATGGTAAGTGGACAAGGAACCCAGATGGTAATTGGACAAGGCAGCCAGATGGTAAGTGGACAAGGAAACTAGATGGTAAGTGGACAAGGCAGCCAGATGGTAAGTGGACAAGGCAGCCAGATGGTAAGTGGACAAGGCAGCCAGATGGTAAGTGGACAAGGCAGCCACTGACTTATCTAGTCCACTATTTATTCCTCTATGTGTAAACTGCCCTAATGAGATATTTGTCAATGCTGTTTTTAAACATATTAAAGCTGCTAGCATTTACACAAAATGTAGATAATTTCTTTGTTCCATTCATTTACTGTCCTCTGTGAGAATGACAATACATACAAGCATCACTGCCCGACACAGTGATGTCATCAGTGCTGCCTCGTGTCATCTTCGCACCAACGTCGGTCTTGATAAAGACATAGTCCATCAGAGACAGGACTCCCATGTCATCCACCTTGACTTTTGACAGTACATCTATAAATAGACCAGAATATGCACCCATTAAAAACACAATAACAAACTCTGTGGAACATATCATACGTACGTAAATGACCTGTCCACTTAATAAAATAAATCTATACTTACTAAGCTTTGAATAACTATTCAAATGTCAAGAATATACATTAAGGTTGACAAACTGGTGCTAAATATTACACAATGAATGAATGAATAACAACATATATGAGGTTTTGTGTATCATCAAATATAGTTACGATTTCCTGGAAACTTTTCTTGCAAGTCATGCACATAGAAGATTCCTCGGCGATCAATCGCAAGATGATNCATCTGTAAATAGACCAGAATATGCACCCATTAAACACAATAACAAACTATGTGGAACATATCATACGTACGTAAATGACCTGTCCATTTAATAAAATAAATATATACTTTCTAAGCTTTGAATAACTATTCAGATGACAAGAATATACATTAAGGTTGACAAACTGGTGCTAAATATTACACAATGAATGAATGAATAACAACATATATGAGGTTTTGTGTATCATAAAATATAGTTACAATTTCCTGGAAACTTTTCTTGCAAGTCATGCACATAGAAGATTCCTCGGCGATCAATCGCAAGATGATAGCTGCAAGCGAACATTAAAAAATATTTTGTTTACTACCTTGTATTCCCCAGGCCCTCCCCAATCAATAGGGTAAACACAAATGTCTAACCAGTAACCAGTGTGTATACATGTATCTTTTTCCACTGAAATATTGCAGGATTTTGTTCCATTTTCCCCCAAGGGGGTAGTCAACAGTTTTCACAATGTTGTGAAATCAGACATAATGAAAATAAACAATAATTTGTCTCACTGAACCAAACCAAAAATGTGCACTATTCAATGGGCTAAGGTTCATCAGTTTTGTGTNAATGAATGAATGAATAACAATATATGTGAGGTTTTGTGTATCATCAAATATAGTTACAATTTCCTGGAAACTTTTCTTGCAAGTCACGCACATAGAAGATTCCTCGGCGATCAATCGCAAGATGATAGCTGCAAGCGAACATTGTAAAAACATCAGACAAATATTTTGTTTACTAACTTGTATTGCCCAGGCACTCCCCAATCAATAGGGTAAACACAAATGTCTACCTTGTATTTCCCAGGCCTGCCCCAATCAATAGGATAAACACAAATGTCTACCTTGTATTCCCCAGGCCTGCCCCAATCAATAGGGGAAACACAAATGTCTAACTGGCATTCCTAGGCCCTCCCCAATCAATAGGGTAAACACAAATGTCTAACTTGTATTCCCCAGGCACTCCCCAATCAATAGGGGAAACACAAATGTCTAACTTGTATTCCCCAGGCACTCCCCAATAAATAGGGGAAACACAAATGTCTAACCAGTAACCAGTAGTATACATGATCTTTGCACTGAAATATTGCAGGATTTTGACAAAGTCAGGCTACAGAAACCAGTATCCTAGGGGCGTTATAGTGAGTTATTATAACCCGTATCCTAGGGGTGTTATTAGAACGTGGGTGAACATGTGGCATGTTGTAAACCTCAAATTTCTTACAATGCACAACAGTGTTAAATCAATTTGCTGGACTGCACCAATCAGTTGTTTTCAAGAGAAGATTTTTGTGTTACGTCATACCTGCTGAATCAACACAACTAAGATTCAGATTTTTAACAGTCTGCTGGTCCGCTATTCGTTGGCATTTAATACTATTTTAACATATTTCCTGAGCTGTAGCATTAATTAAAAGTAGGATAAGGCTATGCTGTTTGCATACAAACTCAACTTATGTAACAAATGTTGGCCTTTGTTTACTAAACTAGTCCTTTCTGACATAGCAGCCTGTTTGATTGAAACGATGGGTTGGTTGTGTATATACCCGCTGTGGTTAATATGTCACAGTGGTAGTCTAAGTTAACAGATGAAGCTAAGTTATTGTCTTGATCTCTCGCAAAAGTCATTATCAGAACGAGGGACAACCGAAGATTTATGGTGGAAATGCAATTTGGAATAAATATGTCTTGAGGTTTTTTTTTGTAAGGTAGCTATAGTTTCAGATGTTATAAAAGTGATGGGGAGATCATTCCAGATCTTAGACAAAGCAACACAGAAAGCCGTTTGCCCAAGTTAAGTTTTAGACACAATAAGTTGTTGTGAAATTGAGGATCTGAGCTGTCTAGGGATATTTGAAAGATGCAGGAAACTAGCCATGTAGGGTGGTTGTTGTGTAGATATAGAAATATATGTAAGAGTGGACAGCTTAACATTAATTTGATAAGTAACAGGAAGCCAGTGTGAATCGAATTTGGTACTCCATCAGCAGATGGATTATGTCTACAAGTTGAAACAATTATCATTGTGCATCAACTGATGCAATGATTCGGATTCACCGTATTATTTGGTCTCCGTTATGGTGTAGTCCTGGGGTCGGCAACCTTTTTGAAAGAGGCAATTGTTAGTTTATCCATTGAGGTTTAGCTGACAGGTTATTGTACTGCTACATAACCTTATATTTAGGCGAATGCCCGTTTAATTTAGGCCTAATAACGCATGATCAAATGTAGCTAAGCCTAAATATGCGCCATGCAATGTAGCAATGAATAGCAGCTGTAGTGTTTACTGTACCTGAGAGAGGGCATCAATAATATTATGCCTAAGCTCTAAAGACATGTCCATGTATATAATTTAAGTATTAGGCCTATTAAATGACATACAACATTTGGATGTAACGATTCATGAATACGTAATATTATTATTATTCGTGGAAAATATCTTAATACTGGCAACACCTCGTGTAGAGACGATAGTGAGACAGTGCTTATTCTCTCAGTTGGTGAAGGACATTTTGAATGCTCTGTTTATACATATGGTGGAGGGGAGACCTCATTTTCGGTGTTGTTGGCTTAAAACCATTTCAGTACGATAGGCTGGTATACCGGCCTCGCGGTGTGTGACGCTACGGTACGACAGGCCGGTTTACCGGCATTGGCTACGTTCACCATTTAAATCGCTTTTACTCATAATTATCCATTAAGTGGAGCCACTTGTTATATACGGTTATCATGGCGAATGAATTAGCTATTCGGTAGCTCAATATAATTTTACGGAGATTTTCGCGTTTTATAATGATAGATTATCAAAATCTGCTATGGCCGCAAAGAAAACAGTTTCTTTTTTGGAACACACAAGATGAAAATAAAATCTCATTTGCATAGCTAACAAAATTAATGATAGATTATCAAAATCTGCTATGGCCGCAATGGCGGACGGCTTTACTTCAACTGCTGTTTTACCGCCGTATGTTTTGGACGGATTATTTGATAGTTTTAGCGACGAATCTTTGTCGGATGCTGACGATCGAAACAACAATGATGTTAGCGAACTTAGCGACAGAGCCGGTGCCGTGGCAAAACGGATACTGACAGCGGGAGTATGTTTGATGGATACTCGGACGTCAGTGATGATGAATGTGACGGTGTAAACGCCGAGGATGAGCTGCCCACTGTACTATCAGTGCTGGATGATGCGTAGTTTCATTTTTGTTAGAAGAAAAAGAAAAATATTCCTCGTCATAAAATGCATTTTTGTCGCTGAAATCTTGACTTGAAGTGATTCAGTCGATTTTCTTGCATATTCACTGGGAAGGCAGTATTCAGTAGTCACAGCAGATCAGGGATGTAGTACTGAAATGGTTAACGGCTATTTCGCAGCTCAAGCAAATCAAAGCAAAGTCTCTCCAGTGTGTGCATGTGTGGCGTGTCACTGTCTATTGTCTTATAGACTGGGGCGGTCTCTCCAGTGTGTGTGTGTGGTGTGTCAATGTCTATTGTCTTATAGTATGGGCGGTCTCTCCAGTGTATGCGTGTGTGGTGCGTCACTGTCTATTGTCTTATAGACTGGGGCGGTCTCCCCAGTGTGTGTGTGTTGCGCGTCACTGTCTAGTATCTTATAGACTGGGACTGTCTCTCCAGTGTGTGCATGTGTGGCACGTCACTGTCTATTGTCTTATATTCTGGGGCGGTCTCTCCAGTATGTCCATGTGTGGCGCGTCACTGTCTATTGTCTTATAGACTGGGGCGGTCTCTCCAGTGTTTGCATGTGTGGTGTGTCACTGTCTATTGTCTTATAGACTGGGGCGGTCTCTCCAGTGTGTGCATGTGTGGCACGTCACAATAAAACACAGGCTTTAACAGGCTGGGGTCTGTGTAGATGTGCTCAACCTTGCGAGCATTTACCAGCAGCAACTTCATGAACTGCACGCACATCATTGTGAACCCTGTCACCATGACAACACATAAACATACATGTTACAGGTGTAAACATCACATGATGTGCAACTGGGCATTTCACATATATCAACAGAAAACAGTTTCTTTTTTGGAACACACAAGATGAAAATAAAATCCCATTCGCAAAGCTAAAAAAAAATTTTCCTTGCAGGACACTGAGTCTTGCTGCCAGCAGACCAAGGCTGGGCATACCAAGGCATGGCAAGTTTTTTTCTCAAAACAACACATTTACATTTTATTTACAAAACAATTTAGACTACTGCTACACAATAACATTCCAACAGCCATTGAGGTTTAATATTTCTTACTCTCAGTGACTAGTTATCTGGCGAAATCTAGTTACTTTAACATTCTAGCTTGTTGAAACCCAGCAGCAATAAAGCATGTTTACACACATTCCAGTGACATCACAGCTTTGTGCCTATATGTTCTTGGTTTTAGTGGATTCATATACACAAAACCGGTGACTAGTAAAATGACCATAGTGGCAACTTTAAAAAGTATTTTGGGTCTTTCTTCTTCTCCCCCCTCGGTCCCTGCAGGGGGCACATCACTTAGTCTGTTCTACCCTCTCAACGAGTCGTCTCCATACAACGTAATCTTCTGCAATTCTCTCCCACTATTGTCTGCTCACCTCTGCCCTTTCGAGATCTCTCTTAGCACTGACTCTCCATCTTAATTTCGGTCTTCCTTTTCTTCTTCTGCCAAATTCTTGTTTTCCACGCTCTCTTTGTCAATCTCTCCTCACCCATACTCTGTATGTGTCCTGCACGTGTCCTGCCCATCGCAGTCTCATCCCCGTTACCTTCGCGTTCATCCAACATATCTGAGTCTTTCTCTAAGTAAATACTGACAAATTCACAAATTGTATCATCCAAAACACAGCCAGACATTCTGTCGAGCCACTCAGCAGCCAATGGAGGGTAGTTTGAATCTACGCCAGTTAATTATTCATTTCCAGCATTCAGGGTTGGCATGTAACGAAGTAAAAGTACTTTGTTACAATACTTGGGTAGTTATTTCAAGTAATTGCCATGTAACGAAGTAGAATTTTTACTAAATACTTTTACTTGTAACAAAGTAGTTTTATCTAAAGTAATGCAACTTTTTACTCCGTTACTTTTATTTACTTCGCAATATATTTTTGTTACATTTTTTGCGAAACCACTGCTGCCGGTGGCGCTCCACCGTCAACGACATTTCAAAAACTGTTCGTAGTCGCCAGCTATTAATATAATTCAATCGCATGCCAGTTCGCGATCATATTTGCATGCATACCTCTCTTCGGGAAATCGACGTAACCACTGTTTATCTACGTCAGTGAACGAAGTCTGCCAAATTTTGGCAAAGGTCAGGTCAAGGCCGGTGACATGAAATGTCACTTCGATCACACAATGCTTAAAACGCAATCTCAAACCACGATGCAGATGTCTCCGTTGCACCATATAAACTATTAATCAGTACGTTTCCAATACGCATTATAAATATTAAAATTTGCAATTTCGACAATGTATTGATAATCCCCATACACTGACACAATTCTGATATTCGTGAACGAACGTGCATCGTGGATCGAGAAAGAGAACCGATTTTCGCCCATTGACATTATCAGCAAAGGCCTTACTGGCTTACTTCAGCATTAAACAGCATTTTACTTTCACGAATAAAATTCATATTGAGATGTTTACTAAATTCATAATTATGATTACTCTACAGAACAAAACAGCAAAGAATTGATACTCTGCCATTTGGCAGTATCTTTTCCCAGCAATGGTTTATTCAAGCTGACCCATACATAATATCAAGGACATGGACAGGGGCCCTGACAGGTCACTTTTAATTGCAATTAGCAACAGCATTCCTCTGTTGCACTGGTCTGTCTTCTGATCAATTCTAGCAGCTGGTACCAGGTAACCAACACAGCTAGCTGCTAAAGCCTATTGTTTCAATGTTTGTGTGAGCTGATAAGACATGTCTGGGAAGACATGAGAAGGTGGGCATTCACAAGCCAGATCGCTTCATCAGCTAAGCATCAAATGTCTTTGTTAATTTTACTATGGGCAATGTATTACCTCTGACCAGTTTCCCTGAGAGGCTACTACTAGTACTGGATTGACCCTCTACCTACTCAGATACAATCACACATGCGTATACATATCCTGTTGTACAATCTAGCTCCTCCCATACCCAAGTGGAACAGGTCGATAAAAAGACAGATTGTGCCTCATCATTAATTAGTTGTGTATTTAACTGAAATTATTTGATGTTGTGAGCTCTCATTAAAGATAATGTAATTTTCCAAGCATCCAAGTGAGCACCATGTTCAATGGTGGCAGACCAATTAACCAGTTAAGGCTGTCTGGGAGCACATTGTTATAGGCAGAGTGGTTGCAAAACAGTTGTCAGATGCAAGTTGTGCAGTTTATATAATATTACTCATGATTTTGTTGTTATTTCTAAGTTTTGAAAAGTAGTTTTACTTTTACTCAAGTAAAAAATTAAAGTAATTCAGTCAACCCTGCCAGCATTGTTTTTGAGCATTGAACTTGTAATGAACATTCTTTGGTAGAAGACATGGGATTCCATGTAACGTACCTGCGAACTCGCCAAAGAATCGCTGACAGATAAGTCTCAGTAGGGGGTGCATGTTGAGATGCCGATCTTCCTTTGTCAGATGACAGCTGCTATGCCATATAACATAACATTCCCCATTCCTAGACGACTGAATCAGCACGCAAACATGCGTAACTACTGCAACTCTCAATAATACAAGAGCAAAATATCTATTTAATTCATAACAAGCAGACTTCATATCACATTCATTTAAACTTAAATCCGATTGACAAATTATTCACAAAGCGTTATGTAACTGGTAACAAGTACTATCAACTACCATTTCCCTTTACACATGTTAATGTAACGAAACTGTGCACCTACCATCTTGAGTCAGCAATCAATACTGTGTACCAAGCCGCTCAGTACACAATGAAACCAGACATTCCTAGTTTACAAGATAGTGTCGATGGGCGCTGTTCTTAGTTCACACGAGAGCAACGTTTGCTGTCGTGATCCACAGTAGGAACCACGAGAAGGTGACAAGCGCTCCTCCCACCACAAGTATGTGTGTGCATGCAGTGAAAGTGTGAAAAGGTGTGTTTGAAACAGAACCATCTTTATCAATAGTAACACGGAATGACACACAGAATAATTTCATTCAACACAAACACACAAACCTCTTCTAGGATTAGGCTACACGGCATAGTGCCTTTTAGCAGGTTTTGACTATTGTTTGTGGGCATGGCCATGGGTGGGAAGTTTTTATGTATCCTCTTGGTCTACTATAGTAGAGTAGTAGATGTTCGGCAGCTTCAGTGTCAGTGCCCTGAGTTCTGACTCTGACTCTTCAGTTCTGGCACTATTACAAAGTTTTCCAGCATCGCTAGTCTCGACGACAGTGATGAAGGTTGGTTAGGGTAGGGACATTTTCTTGTTGTCGTGTAAAGTATTGCCAAAAGCGAAACGGTCAACATGATATGGGAGAAGGAAAATAACGCGCCCGGGCTTACCTGTCACTTACCTTCGGATAGTGGGTGCCAAGATGACGTAATAACTACTATGCCATTACATATATGTAATTAGAGGCACAAATTTGCTAATGTTGTCACATCCTCCGATCTGGTGATGCCGATAATAAGGCTACATCGAAATGGAACTGAAAGTGAGAATACTGCGTTTCCCTCACTCACTTGTCGTTCGCTTGTTCCATAGCAACGTCATCTTCATTTTATAACTGTCCATGAGTCAAAAGAAGTCAAAATATGACTAAAAAGTAGCAATAAAGAACGTGAACGATGAATTCAAGCATCTCCAACTCCACCTGTCGGATAAATTGCGGTGTTCCTGACCTGTCTGCTAGGAGGACCAGGAGCGTTGTATGTCGTCTTTACTGGGAACAGATCACGTTTATCGGACAATTTTCCTTGCAGTTCCACAGAAGATTTATCCTCTATTAACACACATTCTGGTTGAAACTCAACAGAATGACACCTTAAAAAAAACGTGCCCAAACCCTTCAATTTCGGTTCAATCTGGTGATCGACTGATTCTTAAATGTTGATACATTCTGAAGAACAGTCAGTGTAATGATGCACTTAGCACGAGGTAAGCTGATGATATGGTTCGCAGTTAATACATTTTCGTTTAATATGTTGGAAACTAATTTCATGCTATTTAGTAACACTAAGAGAACAACCAGTATTAATGCAAAAATCAATGATATTAATAGTGAAATGGTATATGTAAGTAAATTTCTAGATGTGTTAATATATATAGATCCAGTTTACTGGAAATACCATATCAGGATGATAAAAAGCTGTCAAAAAGTATTGCAATTATGCATAGAGCAAAATATTTACTAGACAAAAATGCTCGCTTAATACTGTACTATTCACCATACCTGTTTCATGTGTTGTATTGATGTGAAGTGTGGGGAAATTCCTACAAAACAAATATTGATAGTATTTATTTGTTACATAAGCTGATCTGTGGAGTGTGTGGTCAAGTTGATCTGTGGAGTGTGTGGTTAAGTTGACCTGTGGAGTGTGTGGTTAAGTTGATATGTGCGGAGTGTGGTGAAATTGGTCCTATGGAGTGTGTGGTCAAGTTGACCAGTGAAGTGTGTGGTCAAACTGACATCTGGAGTGTGATACTTCACTGGTCAAATTGACCAGTGAAGTATCTGGTCAAATTGACCTGTGGAGTGTGTGGTCAAGTTGATCTGTAGTTTGTGGTCAAACTGTCCAGTGGAGTGTGTGGACAAGTTGACATATGGAGTGCGCGGTCAAGTTGACCTGTCCAATATGTGGTGAAGTTGATCGGTGGAGTGAAGTATCTGGTCAAATTGATATGTGGAATGTGTGGTCAAGTTGACCAGTGGAGTGTGTGATAAAGTTGACCTGTGGAGTGTGTAGTCAAGTTGACATCTAGAGTGCATGGTCAAGTTGACTTGTCCAGTCTGTGGTGAAGTTGACCAGTACAGTGTGTGAAGTTGACCTGTGGAGTGTGTGGTTAAGTTGACCAGTGGAGTGTGTGGTCAAGTTGACCTGTAAAGTATGTGGTCAAGTTGACTTGTAACGTTGTGTTACGCCAAAGAAGGATACTGGTGAGAAACACCCATTTGTTGCCTTTGCACCCCACAGGGCAGGGGTATCACCCTGGTGCACACTGCCCGCAGGAAGAGGAAGATGTGGGGAAGAAAAGTTTAACATAACGGCCACACCAATATTTGCTGGCTGTGTTGTGGTCTACAACACAACGGCCGCACCAATAATAGCTGGCTGTGTTGTGGTCTACAACACAACGGCCACACCAATATTAGCTGGCTGTGTTGTGGTATACAACACAATGGCCGCACCAATATTAGCTGGCTGTGTTGTGGTCTACAACACAATGGCCACACCAATATTAGCTGGCTGTGTTGTGGTCTACAACACAACAGCTGCACCAATATTAGCTGGCTGTGTTGTGGTCTACAACACAACGGCCACACCAATATTAGCTGGCTGTGTTTTGGTCTACAACACAGCGGCCACACCAATATTAGCTGGCTGTGTTGGCTACATAATAACACACACACACATACCTGATTTGTAATGAGCTAAATGACTGATAAATACAGATTGAACGTTTTTGTAACATATTCTAAAATTAAACCGGTCATACATTTGGCAGTGAAAATACAGAAAACACATTTCAGTGTTTGAAGCAGCCTTGCCTACAACAACCCACCTACTTTCTAAAGAATTCAACTAACCTGGCCTGCTCCGAGCACTGTCTGTCAAAGCAAATAACATTACATCATGATTTAGCCAAGAGCAACACAACCAACACAAACTTAACTTTCATGTTTCTTTGAGAAAAATCAAAGAAATGTATCAACATTCAACAGTCAAAAGCTACACCTACTGTCTGACTCAGTCAGGATAAAGACAATGATCATGTATCAACATTCAACAGTCAAACGCTACACCTACTGTCTGACTCAGTCAGGATAAAGACAATGCAGTGAAGATAATTGTACACAAACACAATATGTTAAATTTGAGCACAAAGCAAACTATAGAGTGACCATTTAATAAACAAAACGTCTTGGTCAGTTTGTGTCAAGTTGTGTTAACCATTTCATTGTGAGTTAGAACAAGAAGCCTGCTTTATTAGGCAGTATCAATGGTTTAGTTTATCTCTAGTTTGTGTGTACATTTAAACAGTGCAGTCTGTTGACTGTCATTGCAACTAGGAATGTTGTAGCACCAAGATTACTCCAGTGTAAAATTATGTGGTATTTCTTTGCAGACATCTTACGATATTTAAAGTTTTTGATGTGATGTTTTGACTTGTCAGTGCCAACCAATGACACACCTGATAATACAATACAGTGTTGTACTGTCACTTGTTTTTGATGTGATGTTTTGAC
>SDWI01000006.1:1573156-1602450 GCA_009193005.1 Lamellibrachia luymesi
ATATATATATATATATATATATATATATATATATATATATATACGTACATGCATATGAACAATGTAGTTATACATTTGTGACAACTATGATTTAGTACCGTAGTACACGACTAATACTGATCAGTATTTTGATGTGTGAGAACAATGATGGTACACGCAACATGGATGTGTGATAATGTTCTTAGGACATATAGCAATACAAATGTGCATGTATTTAAATTAGTTTTGTACTGTATCACCTATTTACATAGTCACGACCAAGACAAGCCACTTTGTCAATAGTATGTATGTATGTATATTAAGTCATACAGTTGTGGCACTAGCTGTATGGGACGTGGGTACGACTATAACTGTTTACTCTACATACATTTTTCTTGCGTGAGAAGCTACTGTGTATTTCAGTATGTAGATAGAACCAACTATAATTGCTTTACAGGTCAAGATTATGAGTAATAATTGTTTTTATGATACTGCAACAGATTGGTTGTTGATTAACAACCATTCAGTATTATCCAATTTCCACCCCGTCCTTATATATTGAGGCATTCGGTCTAAACACCTCTTTTTGGGCTGGCTAGACACCTAGAGGGATGCAGACCCCAGGATTCTCTGGTCATGTGACCACAGCCACATGATGATGATCAAGTAGCTGACCCAGGACCTGTAGTCCGGTCACATGAAATATCCAGGTTTCACACCCAGTTCTCAGGGCGTCACAGCTGGCCCCAGAAAGATCTGGCCGGACTGTCCCATTTTATTGCCAAGATGAATAAAAAATATGAAGCTTTACATGAGTGGTTGGGTTGTTCTGTCATAAATTAACTGCATTATATGCAATTTAATTACACTACAAAATAGAGTCGTGATTACTCTTTCATTTAAAGTTACAACTGCCTTATTATTTTCAGTTAGTACATGTATAACATTTTGGGATAAAACATTTAGTTTCATAATTCCTTATGAAGTATTTTCACAGTACATATATCGAAAAGTCTTTGAGAGAATGGGTATAAATCTTGATTTCACATGGTACATTGTTAACAGTGTGAATAATTGAATGTCTAATGCAATTAGTGGCAAAATTATGATTTACCTGTTTTACGTAGATATTATTACTGTCTTTGGTATGATTGGTATGAATATCTGCATTATGCACAATGGGCACCATTAAAGTATTCTGGTCAGACCTGGGGCCGAGTACTTCGGATGTACTCGTAATGTATTTGTAAAATCTGAGTACACTGAACACGAGTACTTGACCATAATTTCTACGAGTACGAATATTAAAAAATTTACTCGAGTACACGAGTACCGAGTACTTTGGCCTCTAGTCTGATTCTGGTAAGTTTTTGTTTACTAGTATAAAATATAATTTTAATTGTGAGAGTTTAAAAATATCATCCAGTTTTAAAAGGCCTATGTTCTTGAAAATGGGGTTGATATGAGCATTATATTTGGAAGATGTTAAAGTTCTCAGAGATTTCTTCTGAATTTTTGTAAATGGTTAGTTTCGTATCCCCATGCATTGCGTATTTTGGATGACATAAGATTAAAGAGTTATACGTTTAAGGTTCAGCTCACACGGGCATTGCAACATCTCATACAGCCACGGGCAAACATGTTTTTACTTTTATCAAGCGCGTTACTGCGCATATATACACAACACAATATTCTGTATTTACTATTCAACTTCACACAGGCATGGAGGATTTTCACAAATCTGATTTTTAAAAAACCCTGGTCCAAGTTCAGAATCATTCCAAAATGAATGTATCAGAAAATAAAAAATGAAGCCAAACAATCACAAAGGCATTTCTGAAGATGTACAGGTCTTGTGTTGTGACGTGTCAGTTGTGCATGTGATGTCTGTACATATCTTAATAAATAATCTGCAAATTCCCAATAAACATAACATATTATAACAAAACTATCGGCCAATAGGTGGCTGTCTATGAACCACCCTCAGTGAGCCCTATTGCCCCATGCCCTTTTGTATGCCATGGTTACTATAATACAGTACATATTGAATGTTAATGATGTCGAAATTGAGGTGGGCTGGGATTCTAGACAAGTACTATTATTATGTTTGGACTATGCATTACTGGTACATCTTCGTGAACCACGGCACTACCGAAGTAGAGTGTACCCCATAGTTATAGTACACCTATCAGCGCTTATTTTCCAATAAAAATTGTTACATTACCCTGCAATGATGACACTGTCCTTTGAATTGTCATAGTATTTGGCGTCCTACTCTTGTATCGTGTTATTGAGCTGATCTTGTATGTTGGTTGGTTTTGGTTTGTGTGTGTTAATAATATTTGAACGTTATATTAACTGGCTTCACTACTCCTGCTTTGTTTTACTGAGAAGATTGTTTCACATGGTTTGTCCTTGGATTTGTCTGTTAGCAGTGTGTCCAGGCCATAGTAATTGGCTTGATACTCTTGTATTGTTTCATTGAGCAGGTATTTTTGTTTGAATACCAGAATTGTACAATGTGCATTGAAACAAAGCGCCCGACATCAGCAGTATTTTGCTGAAGTTGGCTTCCCTTTGACTTTGATGATGAGAAGGCCTACCAAGTGAATGTGAACTCTACCACCAAGTCGCCCTTGAATGCACTGAATATAAGTTAGGAACTGAGCAGATCTTACGTGTCAGATTTGTGGTATGTATTGAATTCTTCAAACGTGATACTCTGATTAACATGGAATATAACACCTGTTTAAATTTCACTTCATGAATACATTGCTGTGGGTGTGTCATCTCTACTGAGGATACTGTGGTCAGACAAACATATGGTTCAGGGTAATGTTATGTTAAAAATTATTAGTTGTCAGCCATTTCAGTAGTATGCGTTTGTTATGCTAAATCCGTACTGAATCTGAAAATTAGCCTTATATATTAGTCTACATAATATCTACCAAGTTTCATGCTTTTATCACCTAATGCACAACCGTTAATCCACTACTAATGTAATACGGTATATTATCAACAACGGAGTACAAAAGGTCAAATATGGATACATATACATTTAATAAACTACATATCAAATCATCCATAAACACGCCATGGATTGAAATATATAAACATACACACACATGCTTTAGATGTAGTAGAATATATGTAAAACATTTAAAGAATTTTAAGTCAAGTCATGCAGGCGTTTCATAGAAATAACAACAAAATATTATAGTAGGGGGTTCTGTATGAGATGGGCACTGAATAAATCAATTGGAGATTGGGCGTGGGTGGAGTCAACACCAGACACAGACCAATCAACGGCGCGACTGATATAGCACATAGCTTCCTTCTCTATTGCAGGGTTGGGGTCAAGTACCAGTACTTGTACTTAAGTACACATTTGTCAGTACTTGATGTGTGAAAATGCAAAGTACTTGAACTACAGTACTTGGTAAATAGCAAGTACTTTTCAAGTACTAAAGTGTAGAGCAGGACAGTTTTGTACATGATATTTTCAAGGATTGTAGGGTGTGGGGTGTGAAAATAGTATGAAAGCCATTTTGACAACTCAGCATAGGTGTAGCTTTGATGCACCTTCCTGGAATGTCTTCCATTGTAATGTAGGTGGTGAGTGCTTTACTTATTTAAGTAATCAGCTAAGGTGTAAAATAGTGTGGAAGCCATTCTGATAACTCAGCAGCGGTGTGTCTTTGATGCACCTTCCTTGAATGTCTTTCCTTGTGATGTAAGGGGCGAGTGTTCTCTAATTGACTTGAGGTGTGAATTTCTAGAGAGGGCTTCCTATGATCTTTGTTTACATCATTGGCAATGAATTGACAACATCAGAAGACACTGATTTTAACACCCATTCTTAGATGTTGATGTACTTGGAGTTAATCTTCGCTGGCCAGTATATAAGATGCCAGGTTTCATGGGTACCTCAGAATGTTCTACAACTGTTATCGCTGCTGAACCAGCATCAGTCATGGCTGAGGTGAATCAATACCTTGGTGAGGCAGCCATGGCCGAAGAGAGTGACCCTCTCGCATACTGGAAGGGACATTCAAACATGTACTCGAACCTAGCAAAGCTGGCGGTCAAGTATCTGACAGTCCTGGCATCATCAGCATCGGTAGAAAAGGCTTTCAGCATTGTTGGGAAGGTGTTCCGCCCAGACGGCTCACAGACAAATACTTTGAGACAGTCATGATGATAAAGTGCAATGACAGGTCAAATATGAAATGAACAATGGAGTGGTTGGACTTGACCAAGTATTGCCAAGTATTATGATGTATAATGTATGATGTATAATGTAACAATTGTATACATGAAATATGGTTTCAGTAAAAAATATTATTTATAGAATTTTTTTAACTTTTCTGCTTGATCTTCACAACCAAGTGATAATGAAATGTGATGCTCAGTTTTGCTCATATAAAAATGTCACATAAATTTGTGTTGCAAAATAAACATGGCAAAACATCAAAAAATATTACAACCATTAAAATAGGCCCATTTATATTTGAGTACTTGTACTTGTACTTGATATGTCAGTACTTTATGTACTTAAGTACTTTGTACATAAGTGAATACTTGAACTGTACTTGTACTTGATATTTATTTTGGTTACTTGATGTTCTTGAGTACTTGATCAAGTGTACTTGACCTCAACCCTGCTCTATTGTGTTGCCAAAAGTGCTATACGCTTATGGCAATTATTTGGGATTTGCATTTCCGAGGAAAAAAGCCGGATTATCGCATGTGCGGAAACCTGTCCCATTATCATAGGCCACGGCTACTCCCACCGTTGGTAGTGCACCGGCAGCTGTGCCTAATTACATTCTCACAGCAAATATAAAATGTACGTTCACAAAGCCATGCAATAGTTGTCATATCGCATATGTCAAAATTAAACAAAGATATCTGTAGTGATGTCGGTTTGTAATTCAAACTACGGTACGAAAACATTCCAGTTCCTCGTTATCGCCCTCGTTAACACAGTATAATTGCCAAATTGGTTTGGTAATTTACCACTGGGCCGACCTATCTCTAACTAAGCGCCATCATATCATTTATCATTAAGCCGTCTCGACACCTCGGCCGAGTTTTCTAAAAATCGGAGCCGAGTTGTCTCGAACTGGGCCAGTTGTCCTAGGCAGAGTAGTCCACGCTGTTACGTCCCGAATCAGAATCGTCCGATTCCAGTATCGGAATTGCTGCCGTGCCCAATTCCGGAATTGTGTGCCCAAAATCGGAATGCTGTGCAGACAGCCGAGATCGATATATCTGTGCGCGCCACTTTTAAACACTGCAGCGTTTTGGTGTACAGATGGGTGATCAAAGAAGCTCATTTTATGAACATGTACATAATTTAATTTCTGGAAACAGTACACCTCGAAACTGATAACGCAATCCAAAGTACATCGCGAGGATTAAGAATCTTTGCGATGGCTTACCATGTGAAGTTACGGATAAGCCTTCGGGTTCCAAGAAACGCCATATAATAATTTATTATTATGTTCTAAGTACTTCGACAGGAAAATGACAAATTCCAATTTGGGACAGCGCAAAATTGGAATTATATTATATATATTCCGATTTCGGGTTCCCGTCTTGGAATTCCGATTTTGCGCAGCGACCCGCCACCCAATTCCGGTATCGGACATGTCCCATACCGGAATCGGACGGATTCCGATTCGGGACGTAACACGCGCACCTTCGCCTTCGGTACCTATTATCGTTCAGTCAAACAAGTAAAACGACTACCGTGAGTAGATTTAACAAGTACCATGAAACAAATCTACATGTAATAATATAATATATTCTGTCAAGTCAGTATGACATACTGCAAAGGTCTTGTTCTTTCACTAATGTCAGATTTTCTGATTCCTGACCTTTCACTTCCGTGCGCAATTTTACGCTGGAATTGTTCGTTGATTCGATGTTTACCAACTAGGTGGCGCTACACGAAAACCGTTCGATTTACCCCGCTGAAAAACTGTTTATAATAATTACTTTGTTTTTGAGAGGAAAAGGGGTGCTCTTGGTTAAGCCAGTCCCCTTGTTCAATAGTTAAAATACTTGACAATCGTGCTAGATAAATAAATAAAATTTAAATAAATTCACGTTAAATTCGCGTTATATATTTCATTAATTATTTCATGTATGTAATACTGTATTTATTAAATTAATAATGTGTGTGTATACATTACGTTGTTTTTTCTCCAAATAAAACAAAACGTTAATATAAACCCAAAACATTTAAAATTAATTCAATTAATGCATTTGCAAATGTGTAACCAAAACATTTGCATTTGAATGCGTTCTTGAGAAAAAAATTACATTTGCATTCGCATTTGCATTTGAATCAAGTGAAACATTTGCATTTGCATTCAAAAGTGTTGACATACATTTGTTAACAAGCCTGCTCGGTATTGGTAACAGCACCCTGTGGGTATTACTAGAGAAATAGGCTGTTCATATACTTGATATGAATGCCAAATATCTGCAGCTTGCAGCCTTTCTTGAATATGTGAAAAGCAATTTGAGAGAGTTCATGGCAGCTGAAGCCCTGCCATTTGGTGATGACACTTTAGTATGAAATGCTGTATACGAGTATCTGGTGATGACACTTATGTAGTATGAGACACTGTGTATGAGTCTCTGGTGATGACACTTATGTAGTACGAGATGCTGTGTACGAGTCTGTGGTGATGACACTTATGTAGTACGAGATGCTGTGTACGAGTCTCTGGTGATGACACTTATGTAGTACGAGATGCTGCGTACGCGAGTCTCTGGTGATGACACTTATGTAGTACGAGATGCTGTGTACGAGTCTCTGGTGATGACACTTATGTAGTACGAAATGTTTTGTACGAGTCTCTGGTGATGACACTTATGTAATATGTGATGCTGTATACGAGTCTCTGGTGATGACACTTATGTAGTACGAGATGCTGTGTACGAGTCTCTGATGACACTTATGTAGTATAAGATGCTGCGGACGAGTCTCTGGTGATGACACTTATGTAGTACGATATGCTGTGTACGAGTCTCTGGTGATGACACTTATGTAATACGTGATGCTGTATAAGAGTCTCTGGTGATGACACTTATGTAATATAAGATGCCGTGTACCAGTCTCTGGTGATGACACTTATGTAGTACGAGATGCTGGGCACGAGTCTCTGGTGATGGCACTTATGTAATACGTGATGCTGTATACGAATCTCTGGTGATGACACTTATGTAGTATAAGATGCTGTGTACGAGTCTCTGGTGATGACACTTATGTAGTACGAGATGCTGTGTACGAGTCTCTTGTGATGACACTTGTGTAATACGTGATGCTGTATACGAATCTCTGGTGATGACACTTATGTAGTATAAGATGCTGTGTACAAGTCTCTGGTGTTGGCACTTATGTAGTACGAGATGCTGTGTACGAGTCTCTGGTGATGACACTTATGTAGTACGAGATGCTGTGCACGAGTCTCTGGTGATGACACTTATGTAGTATAAGATGCTGTGTACGAGTCTTTGGTGATGACACTTATGTAGTATAAGATGCTGTGTATGAGTCTCTGGTGATGACACTTATGTAGTACAATATGCTGCATACGAATCTCTGGTGATGACACTTATGTAGTACGAGATGCTGTGCATGAGTCTCTGGTGATGACACTTATGTAATACATGATGCTGTATACGAATCTCTGGTGATGACGCTTATGTAGTATAATATGCTGTGTACGAGTCTCTGGTGATGACACTTATGTAGTACGAGATGCTGTGTACGAGTCTCTTGTGATGACACTTATGTAATACGTGATGCTGTATATGAGTCTCTGGTGATGACACTTATGTAGTACAAGATGCTGTATACGAATCTCTGGTGATGACACTTATGTAGTACGAGATGCTGTGTATGAGTCCCTGTTGATGACACTTATGTAGTACGATATGCTGTATACAAGTTTCTGTTGATGACACTTATGTAGTACGAGATGCTGTGTACAATTATCTGGTGTCTCTGTCAGAGTTTGATGACAAAGTGGAAGTAGTTCTCTGCATTGTGCTCAGAGCTCTGGGTCTGGTAATAGCTAGACAGTTCAAGGACCACCTCCCTGGAGGAGTGTATGCTAAGTGACAGTGCACCTGTTTGATCCAAGCCACTGCACAACAAATTCTCCGAATCGGTGTTTGGATATTTGGACAATATCATCAGGTTCAAGCCAAATATCTATCACTACTTGTGGGTAAAAAGGTTCAACATAAATTCCACACAGATGCCAAGTATTCTGAGGATGGAATTGCAAAAGATGAGTGGTACACTGCCAAAGTAATATCGCATGTATATGATACATTTTATGTGGGGATAGAAACCCATATCATTGCATGAATTAAATTAACAAAAATATATATGCATGCATACAGTGATGCCTCCACGATGTCACATGTAACCGCCTCTGACTTTATCACATGAATTTAGTGTGACACAAAGAACATTTTTACTGTCATATATCCTTTTCATACAATTAAATATAACTGCGGATATGTGTATGAAAATGATCAATAGCATTGTAAACAAACACTGCACTTGCCCTATCAAATGCTCCATAACCATAATCTCTTCTATAAGGATTATTGTATGCAACTTTATTTGCTCTGTCACTCACTCACTCACTCACTCACTCACTCACTCACTCACTCAGTTATTAGTATAGTACAGATTCTGAAATATATTCTGAAAATACGTAACGCCTCGAGGCAAGCAACGTCCCAAAACACTAACGTGCACGAAAAACCACGATGCTCAAACTGCATTCTGCGAATAAGGATAATTTTTGCCGTAATTCGCCGAGCAGCTCTGCGAATGGCCAGTGTACACAATCAGCCGTGGATTTCTGGGATGATTTGTGAAAAAAAATGTACTGTTTAACACAATTTTCTCAAAAGGGGGTTTCGTTCGGACCCCCACTTCGGGTGGGCATGTGTAACCTGTCAAAAGGTGTTTCTTTGCGCATTAACTAAGTATATTCTTTTGATAGGTGGTGGGAAAAATATACTTAATGTTTCAATAAAATAAATACAAAACACATAGGTCACGCATTATTGGGGGTGCGCTTTACCCCACGTGACGAAATTTGCGACACATACAAGACTGCCAATAAAATGCATTTTTGTAGTAGTTTTTTTTTCTCTCAGTAAGGTTCTGTAATTCTAGTACTATTTAGTTAAGAGGTGTGTACATGTAACTGGGTGGAATGTTTCCGCCTTAGATGAAAATAAGTAGGTGAAATGGTTTTTGCTCCCAAACGGATGCGCTTTGTCCCACCTACTCAATTGTGACAATGGACCGAATCGATTGGGACCACCTGGAGCTGTGTCGGACTCAGGCATTGTTCGTCTACGGTACTCTCGAGGGACCGGCGTTGTTGTTTCAGTGTGCTGAGTGGAAAACCTAATCCATGAATATTTAAAATTAGCGCAGTGCA
This sequence comes from Lamellibrachia luymesi, assembly GCA_009193005.1. Classification (NCBI taxonomy): domain Eukaryota; kingdom Metazoa; phylum Annelida; class Polychaeta; order Sabellida; family Siboglinidae; genus Lamellibrachia; species Lamellibrachia luymesi. The sequence goes on from SDWI01000006.1 coordinate 1,582,624, forward strand.
ACATCAGGAACACATACAAAGGACAAGAGTTGAACAGTGCATAACTTCTATTCGGTACGACTGATGTGTCTATTGTATTCAGAAGTGCGGCGTCCTCAGGGTTTTATGCGTGACTTGACACATCTATGACACGGTGATCTTGTCCCCGAGGATTACACGTTATCTGTATCAATTTGTCAGTCGAACGGAAGTTTTTGCATGCTTTATGAGATATTTCCCAAACAACAGCTGGTCACAGCTAAATTGGGAGGTAGTAGTGAGGTTAGTTCTGAGCCCACATTTTTTTCCATTTCCTGATTTGTTTGGCTTTTGAACATCAACAGTCTGCTAATAATATAACTTAACTAGGAATGTGTGTTCCTTCTACTAAGATATTAACAATTAATATGCAATTAAATGGAGAATGACAAACTGTCTGTAATACTCTGTATGTATGTATGTATGGCTGCCTGTCTCTTACTCTCTGTCTGTCTGTGTTTTTATCTTGCTCTCTTTCCCCGCCTGTCTGTCAATCTGTCTCTCTATGTGTATGCATGCACACGTTGGTATGCAACTGTCACATCACCTGATATATTATATATATTAGGATGTGCAACAGTTGCATATCAGCGAGATTTCATTTCTGGGGAAGCTTGATTATGATTCCATTCTTCCATTGTGCGGGGGGATTTTCTTCGATTGTACTGTTAAAAAGTAACCAACGTTATGATTTTAGCGTACATTGGTCTATACTGACGAGCGTTGGCGTCGCCATCAGTCGAAAGATAATAATATTACTTAGGGTGTAGATTATCAGAAAGTACTCATTCTCACAGAGGACAATAAATGAATGGAACGAATTATCTACAGATTGTACAAATGCTAGCGGCGTGAATATATTTTTTTTTTTGCAAATATATTAGAAGAGCGGGTTACACATAGATGTACAATTGTTGGACTCTCGATAAGCCATTGATTTACTTGTTCACTTGCCATATAAATGGGAATTTTGCATTGGACGGCAGCCTTTGTAAATCTTGTTAATGCAATAACCGTATTGGCATATGGGTCACATACCAAGGTACCCATATTTCACGATTAGTTAAAGTTACCGTTCAACAAGCTTAAAGAGTGAACACGACTACGCTGAGACCTGTTGCTTATTATGACAATACACATAAATTTGCCTTGCAACTTTGATGCCGATACTACTACTATAATAGTATAGTTTCTTCCGTGTCCAGAGTGACACCCAATCTCTTCTAGTTCGAGGATCGATAACAAAACGTAAGTACACCTCCGATGAGATTCGAACGAGCAATCCCCAGCCTAAGAGGTGCTTTATTCATTTCGTCAGGGAGGCAGACTTACCGCCAACAAGGTTTCTTTGTAAGATATCTGCGTGAATGAGGATGACGCACGTCTCATGTCAAACATCAGCCGTAGACTACGTCAAAACAAGCCGAACTTTATTAATGAGTACGTATACGCATTTTCGACACGTCTTTACCTATACAATAACGTATGTAGGATTTCTCAAAGCGCGTTTTTACGATAAAGGGTATACACTGAGAGGTCCATTTGATATGTGAATCAAATATGTTAGTGAATTAATCTATATCATGGAACAGTGCATATTTTACACGTTCAATGGTATATATTTCAATGCACCCAATTCGAAAAGAGTATTTTACTCATTGTACCGTATGTCATAGTGCCGTTGTTGGATTAGGTGTGTATTGGTGGGGCCTGCTGCGCATTGCTAAGTTTATGTAGCAAGAGAAAACAAAACAATGATGTTGGTAAAATGGCAATGCCCTTTAATTACATATAGTAAAACAGTGATATGCATGACAATGGGCATTGCCGACGATCTAACTAGATGTAAAAAACAATTCCCCTTTCCTAGTAACAATGAGTTGAACATATCTGTCGATGGGGATTGCCAATAATTAACTAGCTAAGCATAATAAATGTGCGGCCCAGAAACCACCACCATTGTAGAGCCAACAAAATCGGCACTTGTGGAGGAGAAGTCGGGGAAGGAGGGTGGGGGGGGGGGGTGGGAAAATTTAACAAAAGAGCGCCGATGTAGACACTGCTTCCGTGAGCGGCCAGCGATTGAAGTCTGCTGGCCAGGTCGCTCTAGCAGTGATGTGATGTCGCCTCGCCGGTTTGCGCTGTGACACCAAATAAGGAGATATGTTATGTGTACCGTTAGCGTCCCGTTCCCGCTCCGATGCATTCCAGACTGGTGACAAGGGTGGGCCGTCTAGCCCCTGTACATAGGCAGGACCATTGCGTAAAAGGTATTATAATTCATACTGTCTTAACTACTGATTATTTTGACAAAAGTCTAAAATGTGTTTATTTAGGTTGTTAGAGAAATTCTCAAGGATTGTAGACTGCCAATGTTTTGAGTACCCTTGGGTTCCTGTCACACCCCCTGGGTTCGTGTCACACTCCCTGGGTTCCTGTCACACCCTACACAACGAAACATGGGTTAGCTGACACACATAGGCATAACATCTACACGATGCCGTCACGTTATGTAAATTAATTTATCGCACTGAGACATATCCGCACACGACTGGGACACGTCTACGCGGATATACCCCAAACGACTGGCCGATGAAGATTGTCAATTGTCCCGCAAACGCAGTCTGTGGCGGTAAATTTTATTTGTGTAACGACAACACTAATGACAAACATTCCAAAAATGCACCAACACACCAGTGTGCATATATTAGTGAGTGTGAGTTACGTCAACATCATTTCATGTATAACATTACATGATATTCTGCAAAAACAACATTTTAGTTTATAAACTATAACCTAAAATGCGCCTGTGGCAGGGCTTATGTAGGAATGCAGGAGTGACAGAGCTTATTTAAGCGTGCGGAAGTGGCATGGCTTGTGTAAGATTGCAGCAGTGGCAGGGCTTATGTAAGAGTGCGGGAGTGGCAGGGCTTATGTAGAAGTGCGAGAGTGACAGGGCTTATGTAAGAATGCAGCAGTGATAGATTTAATATAATAGTGCGGGAGTGGCAGGGCTTATGTAAGAGTGCGGGAGTGGCAGGGCTTATGTAAGAATGCAGCAGTGGCATGTTCAATGTAATAGTGTGGGAGTGGCAGGGCTTATGTATCTATCTTACTCTTAATAAGCTCCTCCACCCAAATCAGTATGGTTTCAGAGCTGAATATTCCACTGAACTGGCAATATCTAAATTAGTTGACACAATATACTTAAATCTTGACAAAAAAGGTTTAACATTGGCAATATTTCTAGATCTGACAAAGGCTTTTGACACAATCGATCATACAATCCTTATCAACAAACTCAAACATTATGGCATACAAAACACTGAACTAGAATGGTTTAAAAGCTATCTACTGCACAGACAGCAATATGTGGAATTCAGCAACATAAAATCAACCTTGGAAACGATCTAGGGCCATTATTATTCCTAATATACATAAATGATCTAGCAACAGCAAGCACCAATTTCTGTCCAATCATGTTTGCAGATGGTACCACCCTGCAGAGCACACTAAATACATTTACAAATGATCAAGTGAATGAATTGGCTACATCCAACAACATCAATTCAGAATTGACTAAAATAACAGACTGGTTAGCAGTAAATAAACTGTCCCTGAATGCAAATTTTTTTCCCACTATAAACAGAGAAAATTAAACAACCATGAAGCACCTAACATTAAAATCAATAATATACCGGTTGAACAGGTGACACAATTAAAATTTCTTAGAGTCATAATAGACTCCAACTTAACATGGTCTCCTCATCAAAACTTCATAGCCAACAAACTGTCAAGGATATGGTGAATTCTCTCTAGATTAAAACACTACATACCAATACACATCCTAAAGATAATATATTCTTCGCTATTTATGTCACACCTGCGCTATGGTATATTAACATGGGTGGACAAATAAACAAACGAATAAACAAACTACAAAAGCAAGCAATTAGATCTCTATCAAACAGTAAATATAATTCACACAGTACACCTTTATATAGAGAACTAGAACTGTTAAAAGCAGACGACCTCTTTAAGCTGTCATGCATGACATTTTTCTACAGATACAAAAATGGAATCATTCCAGAATATTTTACAGACATGTTCACTGACAATGGAAATGTATCATCTAGACCAAAAAGAAACAGAAAGGCACCACAACGCTTTACCGATATAATAAATAGTTTTCCCCAAAACTATGATTAAACAAACTAATACAATATACTGCCACCTTTGCATCAGACATACAATACCAAAATTACTTCAAGAAAACTTTCTTCCACAAATTGCCATGGAAAAAAATAAAACCCATTCCTATCAAGGCTTTGTGAATTACTCCAAAAAATATATCATGAGTAAATACAACTTGGAATGTATTATTAATAACTGCTACATCTGCAAAAAAAATATGCCAGCTGAAGCCTAGAAATGTATGGTATGCCTTCGTCATCATTATTATGAAAAACTGCATTAATTAATAACTCATAGTTCTGTAATATAATATTATACTGAATATTCATTCAGTAATATTATGAAAATTATGGCTTTTGAGTTTCTCACAATAATAATTAATTTGTAAATAATAAATTTGGAACTAATGTATTATTTTTACTGTCAAGATTTTAATTGTATTTTTACAAGTATAATGTATTTATCCTTTTTCTGTATTATTTAACTACTCCGTAATTATTATGTGATAATATTGATAATTATATTCAATTCACATTTTATACACCCGAAAAAAAAATAGTATTCACATTACTTGCACTATATGTATTTCTGTTAGTATTATTAATACTGTTATATTTGTAGGCAAACTTAGCAACTCCACTTCTATTAATATATGTACACTCTAGTCAAACAGCAATAATAATGATTACTGCACCATATGTAGTCATAGGGAGGCTTATACAATAGCGATCTCTCAGGTCTTAGTGCAGGCCTCCCTGGGTCATCAAAACTATGTAAAATATGTACAAACTGTTATTTGACTCCGTTTGAATGATGTAAACAAATAAACTTCACTTCACTTCATTGTGAGTGATTCATGAAAATATATGAAAGGAGGCCTTCCTGACATGCTTGTAAGTTGGTCATATATATGACATCATATGTTATATCCTGCTGAAGCGAATTAATATTATTGCACTTAACATATTGTTTCCTATTTGTGAGATAGCTCTTAAAGCACTTGAGTGGAGTACCCTTTATTCCACAGAATTCAAGTTTATGTAATAGAATTTGGTGGTCAATTGTACCGAAACTTTACTTAGATCCCCAAAATGCTCCCTTCATAAACATCATTAATATTATTAGTGAAGTTTATGGCAATCGAGCCAACGCTTTGATACATCACAGTACTCGTTAGTTCCACAATATGAAGTTATTGTGTTTTGTAGACAACGCAATCAATTATCTATACTAGTCTGTCAGCCTGTTGCATCACTAATAGCTAGAACAAACAGGTGATTTAGTGGGGCCCATTAGTGAGACCAAGAGAACGCGTCCCTGGAGATAGCAACATGATAGTGCAGTTTTCTTATTCAATTTAAAATAATATTGTCATATAATATCCAAAGCCTCCCAAAACGCACTTTGTCAACCTTGCGGTATACTTTAAAGGTCCATGCTCAATTTGGCGTACTTTATAGGTCCCTCCTCAATTGGGCATACTTTAAAGGTCTCTCATCAATTCAACATATTTTAAGGTCCCCCGTCAATTTGGCATATTTTAATGGTCCGTTGTCAATTCGGCGTACTTTAATGAATTCAAGTATTTGGCGTACTTTAAAGGTCCCTCATCAATTCGGTGTACTTTATAGGTCCCTCATCAATTTGGCATAATTTAAAGGTCCCTCGTCAATTTGGCGTACTTTAGAGGTCCCTCATCAATTCAGCGTGCTTTAAAGGTCCCTAGTCAATTCGGCGTGCTTTAAAGCTCCCTTGTCAGTTCGGCATACTTTAAAGGTCCCTCGTCAATACGGCATACTTTAAAGTTCCCTCATCAATTTGGCGTACTTTAAAGGACCCTCATCAATTTGGCATACTTTAAAGGTCCCTCGATGGTTCGGTGTACTTTAAAGGTCCCTCATCAATTCGGCATACTTTAATGGTCCGTTGTTAATTTGGCGTACTTTAAAGGTCCCTCGTCAGTTGTCCCTCGTCAATTCGACATACTTTAATGGTCCGTCGTCAATTCAGCGAACTTTAAAGATCCCTCCTCAATTCGGCGCATTTTAAAGGACCCTCATCAATTCAGCGTACTTTAAAGGTCCCTCATCAATTTGGCACACTATAAAGGTCCCCATCAGTTTGTCGTACTTTAGAGGTATCTCGTTAATTTGGCGTACTTTAAACGTCTCTCGTCAATTCGGCATACTTTAAAGGTCCCTCATCAATTCAGCATACTATAAATGTCCCTCATCAATTCAGCATGCTTTAAAGGTCCCTAGTCAATTTGGCGTACTTTAAAGGTCCCTCGTCAATTCGGTGTACTTTAATGTTCCCCCATCAATTTGGCATACTTTAAAGTTCCTTCATCAATTTGGCGTACTTTAAAGGTTCCTTGTCAGTTTGGTGTATTTTAAAGATCCCTCGTCAATTCGGCGTACTTTACAGGTCCCCCCTCAACTCAGCGTACTTTAAAGGTCCCTTGTCAATTTGGCATACATTAAATGTCCCTCGTCAATTCAGCGTACTTTAAAGATCTGTCATCAATTCGGCATACTTTAATGGTCCCTCGTCAATTCGGTGTACTTTAAATATCCCTCATCAATTTGGTATACTTTAATATTCCGTCGTCAATTCAGCATTCTTTAAAGATCCCTCGTCAGTTGGGGCGTATTTTAAAGTTCCCTCATCAATTTGGCGTACTTTAAACGACCCTCAACAATTTGGCGTTCTTTAAAGATCCCTTATCAGTTTGGTGTACTTTAAAGGTCCCTCATAAATTCGGCATACTTTAATGGTCCGTTGTCAATTCAGCGTACTCTAAAGGTCTTTCGTCAGTTCGGTGTATTTTAAGGGTCTCTTGTGAATTCGGCATATTTTAAGATCCCTCGTCAATTCGGAATATTTAATGGACCATCATCAATTTGGCGTACTTTAAAGGACCCTCGTTATTTTGGCATATTTTAATGGTCTCTGATCAGTCCACCGTACTTTAAAGTTCCCTCCTCAGTCCAGCGCATTGTAAGGTGCCTCATCAATTTGGGATACTTTAAAGGTCCCTCGTCAATATGGCATACTTTAAAGTTCCCTCATCAATTTGGCGTACTTTAAAGGACACTCATCAATTTGGCGTACTTTAAAGGTCCCTCGTCATTTCGGTGTATTGTAAAGGTCCCTCATGAATTCGTCATATTTTAATGGTCCATTTTCAATTTGGTGTACTTTAAAGGTCCCTCGTCAATTCGGCGTATTTTCAAAGACCCTTGTGAATTCGGCATATTTTAAGGTCCCTCATCAATTCGACATACTTTAATGGTCCGTCGTCAATTCAGCGAACTTTATAGATCCCTTCTCAATTCGGCGCATTTTAAAGGACCCTCATCAATTCAGCGTACTTTAAAGGTCCTTCGTCAGTTCGGCGTATTTTAAGGGTCTCTTGTGAATTCGGCATATTTTAAGATCCCTCGTCAATTCGGAATACTTTAATGGTCCATCATCAATTCGGCGTACTTTAAAGGTCCCTCGTCAGTTCGGCGTGTTTTAAAGGTCCCTCGTCAATTCAGCATACTTTAAAGGTCCCTCATTAATTCTACATAATTTAATGGTCCCTCCTCAATTCAGCGTACTTTAAAGATTCCTCATCAATTTGGCACACTTTGAAGGTCCCGCTCAATTTAACGTACTTTAAAGATTCCTCATAAATTTGGCACACTTTGAAGGTCCCACTCAATTTGACGTACTTTACAGATACCACCTCGATTTGGCATACATTAAATATCCCCCCTCTATTCAGCATACTTTAAAGGTCCCTTGCCAATTTGGCATACCTTAAAAGTCCCTCATCAATTTGGCATACTTTAAAGGTCCATCATTAATTCGGCGTACGTTAAAGGTCCCTCGTCAATTCGGCATAATTTAAAGGTCCCTCATCTATTCGGCATACTTTAAAAGTCCCTCCTCAAATTTGCGTACTTTAAAGGTCCACCTCAATTCGGCGTACTTTAAAGGTCCCTCATTATTTCGGCATACTTTAATGGTCTCTGATCAGTCCAGCGTACTTTAAAGTTCCATCCTCAGTTCAGCGCATTGTAAGGTGCCTCATCAATTTAGCATACTTTAAAGGTCCCTCACCAATACGGCATACTTTAAAGTTCCCTCATCACTTTGGCGTACTTTAATGGACCCTCATCAATTTGGCGTACTTTAAATGTCCCTCGTCATTTCAGTGTATTTTAAAGGTCCCTCATGAATTTGTCATATTTTAATGGTCCATTTTCAATTCGGTGTACTTTAAATGTCCCTCGTAAATTCGGCATATTTTCAAAGACCCTTGTGAATTCGACATATTTTAAGGTCCCTCATCAATTCAACATACTTTAATGGTCCGTCGTTAATTCAGCGAACTTTAAAGATCCCTTCTCAATTCGGCGCATTTTAAAGGACCCTCATCAATTCAGCGTACTTTAAAGGTCCTTCGTCAGTTCGGCATATTTTAAGGGTCTCTTGTGAATTCGGCATATTTTAAGATCCCTCGTCAATTCGGAATACTTTGATGGTCCATCATCAATTCGGCGTACTTTAAAGGTCCCTCGTCAGTTCGGTGTGTTTTAAAGGTCCCTCGTCAATTCAGCATACTTTAAAGGTCCCTCATTAATTCGACATAATTTAATGGTCCCTCCTCAATTCAGCGTACTTTAAAGATTCCTCATCAATTTGGCACACTTTGAAGGTCCCGCTCAATTTAACGTACTTTAAAGATTCCTCATAAATTTGGCACACTTTGAAGGTCCCGCTCAATTTGACGTACTTTACAGATCCCACCTCGATTTGGCATACATTAAAGATCCCCCTCTATTCAGGGTACTTTAAAGGTCCCTTGCCAATTTGGTATACCTTAAAAGTCCCTCCTCAATTTGGCATACTTTAAAGGTCCATCATTAATTTGGCATACGTTAAAGGTCCCTCGTCAATTCGGCATAATTTAAAGGTCCCTCATCTATTCGGCATACTTTAAAGGTCCCTCCTCAAATTTGCGTACTTTAAAGGTCCCCCTCAATTCGGCGTACTTTAAAGGTCCCCCTCAATTCGGCGTACTTTAAAGGTCCCTCATTATTTCGGCAAACTTTAATGGTCTCTGATCAGTCCAGCATACTTTAAAGTTCCCTCCTCAGTTCAGCGCATTGTAAGGTGCCTCATCAATTTAGCATACTTTAAAGGTCCCTCTTCAATACGGCATACTTTAAAGTTCCCTCATCACTTTGGCGTACTTTAAAGGACCCTCATCAATTTGGCGTACTTTAAAGGTCCTTCGTCATTTCGGTGTATTTTAAAGGTCCCTCATGAATTTGTCATATTTTAATGGTCCATTTTCAATTCGGTGTACTTTAAATGTCCCTCGTAAATTCGGCATATTTTCAAAGACCCTTGTGAATTCGGCACATTTTAAGGTCCCTCATCATACTTTAATGGCCCGTCGTTAATTCAGCGAACTTTAAAGATCCCTTCTCAATTCGGCGCATTTTAAAGGACCCTCATCAATTCAGCGTACTTTAAAGGTCCTTCGTCAGTTCGGTGTATTTTAAGGGTCTCTTGTGAATTCGGCATATTTTAAGATCCCTCGTCAATTCGGAATATTTTAATGGTCCATCATCAATTCGGCGTACTTTAAAGGTACCTCATCAGTTCGGCGTATTTTAAAGGTCCCTCGTCAATTCGGCATACTTTAAAGGTCCCTCATTAATTCGACATAATTTAATGGTCCCTCCTCAATTCAGCGTACTTTAAAGATTCCTCATCAATTTGGCACACTTTGAAGGTCCCGCTCAATTTGACGTACTTTAAAGATTCCTCATCAATTTGGCACACTTTGAAGGTCCCGCTCAATTTGACATACTTTACAGATCCCTCCTCGATTTGGCATACATTAAAGATCCCCCCCTCTATTCAGCGTACTTTAAAGGTCCCTTGCCGATTTGGCAAACCTTAAAAGTCCCTCATCAATTTGGCATACTTTAAAGGTCCATCATTAATTCGGCGTACGTTAAAGGTCCCTCGTCAATTCGGCATAATTTAAAGGTCCCTCATCAATTTGACATACTTTAAAGGTCCCTCCTCAAATTTGCGTGCTTTAAAGGTCCCCCTCAATTCGGCGTACTTTAAAGGTCCCTCATCATTTCGGCATACATTAATGGTCTCTGATCAGTCCAGCGTACTTTAAAGTTCCCTCCTCAGTTCAGCGCATTGTAAGGTGCCTCATCAATTTGGCATACTTTAAAGGTCCCTCGTCAATACGGCATACTTTAAAGTTCCCTCATCAATTTGGCGTACTTTAAAGGACCCTCATCAATTTGGCATACTTTAAAGGTCCCTCGTCATTTCGGTGTATTTTAAAGGACCCTCATGAATTCGTCATATTTTAATGGTCCATTTTCAATTCGGTGTACTTTCGGCATATTTTCAAAGACCCTTGTGAATTCGGCATATTTTAAGGTCCCTCATTAATTCGACATACTTTAATGGTCCGTCGTCAATTCAACGAACTTTATAGATCCCTCGTCAGTTCGGCATATTTTAAAGGTCACTCGTCAATTCGGCATACTTTAAAGGCCCTCATTAATTCGACATAATTTAATGGTCCCTCCTCAATTCAGCATACTTTAAAGATTCCTCATAAATTTGGCACACTTTGAAGGTCCCGCTCAATTTGACGTACTTTACAGATCCCTCCTCGATTTGGCATATATTAAAGATGCCCCCTCTATTCAGCGTACCTTAAAAGTCCCTCATAAATTTGGCATACTTTAAAGGTCCATCATTAATTCGGCGTACGTTAAAGGTCCCTCGTCAATTCGGCATAATTTAAAGGTCCCTCATCAATTCGACATACTTTAAAGGTCCCTCCTCAAATTTGCGTACTTTAAAGGTCCCCCTCATTTCGGCATACTTTAATGGTCTCTGATCAGTCCAGCGTACTTTAATGTTCCCTCCTCAGTTCAGCGCATTGTAAGGTGCCTCATCAATTTGGCATACTTTAAAGGTCCCTCGTCAATACGGCATACTTTAAAGTTCCCTCATCAATTTGGCGTACTTTAAAGGACCCTCATAAATTTGGCGTACTTTAAAGGTCCCTCGTCAGTTCGGCGTATTTTAATGGTCCGTCGTCAATACAGCGAACTTTAAAGATCCCTTCTCAATTCGGCGCATTTTAAAGGACCCTCATCAATTCAGCATACTTTAAAGGTCCCTCGTCAATTCAGCGTACTTGAAAGGTCCCTCATCAATTTGGCACACTATAAAGATCCCCCTCAATTTGTCGTACTTTAGAGGTTTCTCATCAATTCGGCATATTTTAAAGGTCCCTCATCAATTCAGCGTACTATAAATGTCCATCATCAATTCAGCATGCTTTAAAGGTCCCAAGTCAATTCGGTGTACTTTAATGTTCCCTCATCAATATGGCATACTTTAAAGTTCCTTCATCAATTTGGCATACTTTAAAGGTTCCTTGTCAGTTTGGTGTATTTTAAAGGTCCCTCGTCAATTCGGCGTACTTTACAGGTCCCTCCTCAATTTGGCATATTTTAAAGGATCCCCATCAATTCTGTGTACTTTAAAGGTCCCTCATCAATGTGGCATACATTAAATGTCCCTCGTCAATTCAGTGTACTTTAAAGGTCCGTCATCAATTCGGCGTATTTTAAAGGTCCCTCTTCAATTCGGCGTACTGTAAAGGTCCATCGTCAATTCTTTGTACTTTAAAGGTCACTCAACAATTTGGCATACTTTAATGGTCGGTCATCAATACAGCGTACTTTAAAGATCCCTTGTCAATTGGGGAATATATTTTAAAGGTCCCTCATCAATTCGGTGTAGAGGTCCCTCGTCAATTTGGAATACTTTAAAGGTCCCTCCTCAAATCAGCGTACTTTAAAGGTCCCCCTCAATTTGGCGTACTTTACAGGTCCCTCCTCAATTTGGCATACTTTAAAGGTCCCCCCTCAAATTCAGCGTACCTTAAAGGTTCCTCGTCAATTTGGCGTACTTTAAAAGTCCCTCATCAATTTGTCGTACTTTAAATGTCCATCATTAATTCAGCGTACTTTAATGGTCCGTCGTCAATTCAGCGTACTTAAAGATCCGTCGTAAATTCGGCGTACTTTAAAGGACCCTCTTCAATTCGGCGCACTTTAAAGGTCCCTCATCATACTTTAAAGGTCGTTCATAAATCTGTCATACTTTAAAATTCCCTCCTCAAATCGGCATACTTTAAAGGTCCCCCTCAATTCGGCATACTTTAAAGGTCCCTCATCAATTCGACACACTTTAATGGTCTCTAATCAATACAACATACTTTAAAGTTCCTCATCAATTCAGCGTACTTTAAAGTTACCTCCTCAATTCAGCGTATTTTAAAGTTCCTCATCAATTCGGCATATTTTAAATGTCCATCTTCAATCCGGCGTACTTTAAAGGTTCCTCCTTACTTTGACATACTTTAAAGGTCGCTCCTCAATTCAGCATACTTCAGTGATTCCTCGGTAGTTTAGTGTATTTCAAAGGTACTTTATACAGGTCCGTCTTCGATTTGGCTTACTTTAAAGGTCCCCCCTCAATTCGGCGTACTTTAAAGGTCCCTCGTCAATTCAGCATATTTTAAAGGTCCAATTTGAATTTGACATATATTAAGGTCCCTCATCAATTCGGCATACTTTAATGGTCCATCGTCAATTCGGCGTAATTTAAAGGTCCCTCTTCAGTTTGGCGTATTTTTAATGTCCCTCGTCAATTCAGCGTACTTTAAAGGTCCCTCATTAATTTGACATACTTTAAAGGTCCCTCCTCAATTCAGCATACTTTAAAGATTCCTCGGTAGTTTAGTGTATTTCAAAGGTCCCTCGTCAATTTGGCATACTTTATACAGGTCCCTCCTCGATTTGGCATAATTTAAAGGTCCCCCTCAATTTGGCGTACTTTAAAGGTCCCTCGTCAATTCATAGTATTTTAAAGGTCCAATGTGAATTTGACATATTTTAAGGTCCCTTTTCAATTCGGCATACTTTATTTGTCCATTGTCAATTCGGTGTAGTTTAAAGGTCCCTCATCAATTTGGCATTCTTTAATGGTCCGTCGTCAATTCGACGTATTTTAAAGATCCCTCATCTGTTGGAGCATATTTTAAAGGTACCTCATCAATTCGGTATAATTTAAAGGTCCCTCGTCAATTTGGCGTACTTTAGAGGTTCCTCATCAATTCAGCGTGCTTTAAAGGTCCCTAGTCAATTCGGCGTACTTTAAAGGTCCCTTGTCAATTCGGTGTACTTTAAAGTTCCCTCATCATTTTGGCGTACTTTAAAGGACCCTCATCAATTTGGCGTACTTTAAAGGTCCCTCATCAGTTTGGTGTACTTTAAAGGTCCCTCATCAATTCGGAATACTTTAATGGTACGTTGTCAATTCAGCGTGCTTTAAAGGTCCCTACTCAATTCGGTGTATTTTAATGGTCTCTTGTGAATTCGGCATATTTTAAGATCCCTCTTCAATTCGGCATACTTTAATGGTCCTTCGTCAATTCGGCATACTTTAAAGGACCCTATTCAATTCGACACACTTTAAAGGTCCCTGATCAATTCGGCATACTTTAAAGGTCTCTCCTCAATTTGGGGAATTTTAAAGGTCCCCCTCAATTCAGTGTACTTTAAAAGTCCCTCGTCAATTCAGAGTACTTTAAAGGTCCCTCGTCAATGCGGCGTTCCTTAAAGTACCCTCGTCAATTCAGCGTACTTTATAGGTCTGTAATCAATCCAGCGTACTTTAAAGGTCCCTCATCAATTTGGCGTGCTTTGAAGGTCTCTCCTCAATTCAGCATATTTTAAGGTGCCTCATCAATTCGGCATACTTTAAAGGTCCTTCCTCAATTTTGTGTACTTCATAGGTCTCTCCTCAATTCGAGTTTTTCGCTCGTCTTGTTCATTTCAAATCCATTTTGTGAAAAATTAAACCTATCTAGTACGCACTACAATAAATGGTAGCTCATTTATGTAGTTTTTTATGTGAAAACATCAACCAAACTATTAATTAACCTTTTACGTACAAAGCGAATGGTCTACTGCTAAGCCGCGACAGTTCACATGTAAACTTGCACTGAATTCGCTGTTCTGCAGGCCATCTCGTGACATAGTCGTCTTAACTGTCAATTCTGTTTTTAATAAATATAATAAAATAAATAAAAATATTACATTTACAGAAACGATGCCATTCATTCATTTTCCTCTGTGATAATGACATTGTGAGTGATTCATGAAAATATATGAAAGGAGGCCTTGCTGAGATGCTTGTAAGTTTGTCATATATATGACACCATATTTTATATCCTGCTGAAGTGAATTAATATTATCGCACTTAACATATTGTTTCCTATTTGTGCTCTTAAAGCACTTGAGTGGAGTACCCTTTATTTCACAGAATTCAAGTTTATGTAATAGGATTTGATGGTCAATTGTATAATTACCTACTTCTAAACATCATTAATAATATTAATGCTGTTTATGGCAACCGAGCCAACGCATTGAGTCATCACAGTACTTGTTAGAATTGTTAATGTGTTTTGTAGACAAAGCGATAAATTATCCATACCAGTCTGTCAGCCTGTTGTATCACTAATAGCTAGAACAAACAGGTGATTTAGTGGGACCCATTAGTGGAAAGAAGAGAATGCTTCACTGGAGACAGCAACATGATAGTGCAGTTTTCTTATTCAATTTAAAATAATATTGTCATATAATATCCAAAGCCTTCCAAGATGCACTTTGTCGACCTTTTGTTAATAACTATTAATTTTTTGATGCCCCTATAAAGATATACCTCATAGTCTATGATAAATACCAGGGTAAAATACCATGGTGCTTTGAAACGGGTAAACCGTGGTATACCATACATTTACCATACACAATATATGAAAAAGCATGGTCTACCGGGAGGTATAGGAGGAAGAGAGAGAGAGAGAGAGAAATGGGGGAGAGGGGGAGGAGAGAGGAGGATGAGAAGAAGAGAGAGAAAGGTGGGGGAGAGAAAGGGGGAGGAGAGAGGAGAGAGGAGGAAGAGAAGAAGAGATAGAAAAGTGGAGGAGGGAGAGGGGGAGACAGAGGAGAGAGGAGGAACAGAAGAAGAGAGAGATAAATGGGGGAGAGAGAGGGGGAAGGAAGAATAGAAGAAGAGAGGAAGAGAAATAGAAATGTGGAAGAGATAGAGGAGAGATATAGGGGAAGAGAAGAGAGAGAGAGAGCGTGAGAGAGAGGGAGAGAGATGGGGGAATGGGAGAGAGAGAGGGGTGAGACATAGGGAGAGAGTGCGAGAGAGGAGAGGAGAAATAGGGAGAGACAGAGACAGGTAAAGACTGAAGAGAGGGAGATAGGGAGGGAGGGAGAGATGGAGAGAGAGGGAGATGGAGAAAGAGGGGGAGGGCAGGAGGGAGGGATGGAGATAGAGAGAAAGGGAGAGTGAGAGAGAGAGAGAAAGAAAGATGGAGAGACAGAGAGGAGGGAGAGAGAGAAATGGGGAGAAGGGAGGAGAGAGGAAGAGAGGAAGAGAGGGAGAGAGAGAGATAAATATGTGAGAGAGAGGGGGAGAGGGGGAGTAGAGAGAGATGGGGAGAGGAACTGGAGATAGGGAAAGAGAGAGATAGAGACAAGTAGAGACAGAGAGAGGGAGGGAGGTAGGGAGGGAGGGAGGTGGGGGACAGTGGGGAAGAGAGACAGAGAGAGGGAGACAGAGCTGGAGAAATGTAGAGGGAGAGTGAGACACCAAGAACAAGAACAAGAAAGTTTATTTTTACCCTGTTTGTGACAAAAATTAAAATTTAATGATACAAGAAAATGTGCATTAATACGTTCACGTGGAAAAATACAAAAACAATATTACTTAACAAGAGTTCAGTGGCTCCTATAAAGATTTTACAGTTGCTCTCATAGGAGCCACCAATGAGATATAATTAACTAACTCATTTATACAAAAGGTTGTGACAGTGCGTGTGCAGAGGGAGAAAGAGTGTGCATGAATATTTTAGTGTATATAGAGATATGTGTGATAATATGTAATATTAATTATAATAGATAGTAGTCGTGCATTCATGTATGTATTACTGATTAAGTTGAATTTGATAGCAAGTATTGCAATTTAGTATTGTACACGTATCTCCATATTTTTGTAATACATATGTTTTTGCATAATTTGCAAAATTCTGTAAACTGTGAATTCCTATCTTCTATTTGTGTGGTATTATTTATAACATGTGGCAAGTTATATCTAAGACACCTTTTGGCAAATTCATATTTAACTCTGAATAAGTATATAACACCTTGTGTTATGACTGTGTATAATTGGGGTTATTTTCCAGTTTAATAAGTAGGCAGGTAATTTTTGATGCATGTATTTAAAATAAAATTTAAGTTCATGTAATTTTAATAAGTCATCTATTTTTAAAATAGTAAGTTCTTAAAAAGTGGTTCTGTATGTAAACTATATTTAGTTAAGGTTAAAATCTGCATAGCTTTTGAATTTTTATAATTCTGCTACGTTGGTAACCCCATGCCATGATACAATAGTTAATATGAGATACTATTAGTGTATTATATATTAAAACAAATATTTTTAGAGGCAACACATGCTTTAATATGTTTAATATGCCAACATTTTTGGAACACTTGTTTGATATTTTTTCAGTGTGTTTTTTCCAATTTAAGTTTGTATCTAAAGTCAGTCCTAAAAAAATTATTCTTCCACTCATTCTATGTTGATATTAAAGGTGTGGTGGTTGAAAATGTGTGTTTAACTTTATTTGGAATTTGAAAGGTCATATATTTGGATTTATTTTTGTTTAATGATAATTTATTAATATTAAGCCATTCCATTATTTTTAAGAATTCATCATTTACTGCAGATCCAGTGCTTTTGTTTGGTATATTGTCATTAATGGATTTAATGGTGCCAAATAAGGTGGTGTCGTCGGCTTACATAATAAAGTTTAACATTTTGCTGGCTTTTGGGAAATCGTTTATGTATATCATAAATAACAAGGGACCAAAGACAGATCCTTGAAGTACACCACGGTTTATAGATAAGATATCAGATTTAGCATTTTCAAATTTGACATATTGACTTCGATTATTTAAATAGCTTTTAAGTAAATTCAGGGAAGATCCATCTATACCATAATATGTTAATTTGTCTACTAATATTGAATGATCAAGAGTGTCAAACGTCTTAGAGAGGTCAAGAAAAGTGCTGAAATGTACGTCATTGTTATCCATTTGTGTAATTATTCTGTCTGCTAGTTCAAGTGTTGCAAATTTAGTTGAGTGGTTTTGTCTAAAGCCATATTGATTTTCAAAACAAAGTTTATTATCGTTGAAATATTCATATAACTGACTATAAATTGTTTTCTCTAATACTTTTGAAGTAGTAAAAAAGAGAAAAATAGGTCTATATTTTTTAAATAGTCATGAATCATCTTTCTTGAAAATAGGAATAACTTTGGCAATTTTGAGTTTGTCAGGGAATATACCTGTATTTATAACTTAGTTTGTCAGGGAATATACCTGTATTTATAACTTAGTTTGTCAGGGAATATACCTGTATTTATAACTAGGCTTATTAATAGGGTTAATTATTTAATGATGGCGGGTTCAATTATTTTCAAAAGTTTTGAAAAAATACCATCACAACCACAACTGTTTTTTGTTGGAAGGCTTTCTATAATGTTCTTTATGGTTTCTTTATGTACGTTTTAAAATCTGAAAACAGAGTCAACTCGCTTTTTTACGTAATAACTACAATCTTATTGCCATCATATTGAATCACTTGTGCAATCGTTTGACCTATACTTGTAAAATAGTTATTGAATTTATTTGCAATATCCGTTTTGTCTGTTATATTAATGCCATTTTCTTTAAAATAAAGTATTTTGTTCGCTTTATTTTTAGAAAGAATTTCATTTATGATTTTCCAAGTATTTCTAATGTCATTTTTGGAATGTTTAAACATAACTCAAACAAACTTTTTTGCTGCATAAATATTTTTCTTTAATACTGAGTTAAACTTTTTTAAGTTGGTGAGAATGACCTAATAGTTTGTTGAGTTTGACTTAGATATTTTTAATTGTTTATCAAATGAATATCGATATTTGATTGACTTTTGAAGACCCTGTGTGATCTAAGTAGAATGTATATTTATATTTATTGAATTTGATGATTTTTATTGGCTTGTGCTTATCCTTTGCTTGCATAATTTATCATGTATTAGGTTGTAATTTAAATTGGGATCAGCCTTAGGACATGTGTTTAGTTTGTTGTAGATTTTCTCAGAGTTTAGTTAATTTTTTTACATTATGCATTGCTACTTAATTTGGTAAATTTACTCTTATGAATTGAGGAGGAAGCTTAGTTTTTAGATTGATATCCATGAATAGAAAGTATGGTTGATGATCAGAAAGAGCTTTAGTGAAGATCCCTGCTGTACTGTCTAATACAAATTTATTGAACATAAAAAAAGTTGTCTATCAATGTTCCATTGGTTCTAGTGAAGCAAGTTGGAAATGTAATTTTATAATAGAGACTGTATGATGTCATAGTATAACAAAATCACTGTATGTTCTATTTTCGTTAATTTTGAGTAAATTAATGTTGAAGTCCCCTGTGATAATGAAATTACTGTTATTTTCCAGCGTAGATAAAGTCATCGATAATTTTTTTATACTCTCATTACATGATCTTGGATTATTTTCAGCATTATTTTCGTTTGTAGAAGAAGATTATTTAAACAATTGTTTTGGATACCCCCTAAGTAGGAGAGAAATGCTTCATCAAAAGTAATTGGTTAAGATCGAAAAATACAAAATTAAAGTAGCTAAGTCACTAAATGTGTGTGAAATGTTTTGCAAAAAATTAAAGTAGGTTTGATTATATTCTGTGTATGTGCTAATGCTACACTTTGCTCAGTGTGAGCCTATGAGTAAGTTGGTGAGTAAAACAAAACTAAGGTACAATGAGAATTAAAGCAAGTTAGTAGAATCATTACCATGTAAAAAAATTTCACAATTCTACTAAATCTGATTAGTATTAGAATGCCAAGAATGGCATAGCATAAAAAAATAGGGAGAGAGAGAGAGAGAGATAGAGAGAGAGAGAGAGAGAGAGAGAGAGAGACGGAGATAAGGAGTGAGGTGGAGAGGGAGAGAGTGAGAGACAGAGGGGGATAGGGAGAGAGAGAGAAAGTGGAGAGAGTGTGGGGAGGAGGGAGAGAGAGGGAGAGAGACAGAGGGAGAGAGAGAAAGATAAGGGGAAAGTGGAAAGAGGAGGAGAGAGGGAGATAGGAAGAGAGAGAAACAGGGAGGAGAGAGAGAGGAAGAGGAGAGGAGAGGAAAAGAGAGAGAGGGGGGGGAGAAGAGAGAGAGGGGGAGAGAGGGGAGGGAGAAGGGGAATGGGAGTGTAGGGGACAGTGAGAAGGGGATAGAGCCAGGGAAAAGGGAAACAGAGAGAAAAAAGGTAGAGATGGAGTGAGTGAGACAGAGATAGGGAGAGAGAGACAGAGAGAGAGAGAGATAGAGAGGGAGGAGAGGTATATGTGTGTGTGTGTGTGTGTGTG
>SDWI01000006.1:1609461-1629116 GCA_009193005.1 Lamellibrachia luymesi
TATATATATATATATATATTTATTAAAAACAGTATAGGGCCTAATACTGATCCCTGTGGTACCCCACTCAAAACAGATTTCCAGTTTGAAATCTCACCATCTACTATTACTCTCTGTCTTCTGTGTGTAAGCCATTTTTCTATCCAGTTGATTACATCATTGCCTATACCATGGGATATGTCTGTAATCATCAAAATGTTCACACATATAACGTACCACTTTGGCTCGCAGACTGTCTGCCTCATTAGTCTCGACTATTCGGGACACGATGTGCGTCAGATTGCCATAATGGTCACGGGTTGCGGTTTGCAGTGTAACATCTAAGCTAATGACCACAGACCGGAAAAAGCACCTTCCGTCCGCACATGTAATTATCACCGAGCTTGGTTGATCGCCGGGTGCTTGCGCAGGTTGATCGCCAGGTGCTTGCGCAGGTTGATCGCCGGGTGCTTGCGCAGGCTGATCGCCGGGTGTTTGCGCAGACTGATCGCCGGGTGCTTGCGCAGGTTGATCGCCGGGTGCTTGCGCATGTGGATCGCCGGGTGCTTGCGCAGGTTGATCGTTGGGCGCTTGCGCAGGTTGATCGCCGGGTGCTTGCGCAGGTGGATCGCCAAAACGCGATGTCGCCGCATAGTCCTCGTCTGTGAAAACATTGCGGTCACAAGGCCAAATACCGGTGCAGCGAAAGCCACTGATGGCTGTTGACGTGGTTGCAGAGGCTACGTATGCCTCGCCGAAGATCTTTGCAATGACATCCACCCTCACTGTTGTCTTCTCCGTTCGCAACCATTTGTCGCATGCACGGTCGGAGTTGACCATGAGCGACTTGTAGAATGTGCGATCAAGTGGCAGGAGACGACGAGTGGTGTGCAGAGGGAGCGATAACAGGATGATGCCGATTTCTCGGGCGAAGTCGATAGCCTCCAAGTTTCTTGTGTGTGAATAGTGGTCGTCTAGGATCAACAGCCCTGGCTTGTCAGGTGACCATTTCACATGGGAGTGAAAGTGCTGAATCCACACGAGGAACAGCTCCTTAGTCATCCATCCACTATCGCTCCTCTCAAGAACTGTTCCAGGTGGAGCGCCGACTTGCATAGTCTGACTCAAGCGTCGTCGCTTATAAATCATCATCGATGGGATGTAATTCCCTGTGGCACTTACACAACATACAACGGTAGTGGTGAACCCACGTTCTCCAGAGGTGAGTGACCCATTTATTGAAAAAAACATGAAGTAGAATCGTGTAGAATGGTAAATTTGACGTAAGATGAGTAATAGGCTACATTAAAATAAAATATATTGAAATAGTTTTCTAATGACGGATTCTTTGTAGCGTATAGATCATGATTTAACAGCATTCCTGTTCATAAGCGCCGGAATCTATATTGGACCGCCTGGGATATATATTGAGCCACCGGTCCAATATATATCCCCTCCGGTGGTCCCATATCGGTAACACGACACTCCGGGTATCCGGATGTCGTTCTCCTGTGTCTGTTGGAGTGACACTTTCTGAGCTTTACTATAATTAGGAAGGACCCCCAGGCACCCGACAAGCAAATCCAGTTGATGCAGTATCGATAGTTATAGAGCGTCACACACTTGAAATTGCGACACAATTACAACAAGAGGGTGGAAAAACGAAATTTCCTCACCGTTTTTGTTTGCGTGCACTGTCCGCCATTTTGACTTCGCCAGTCGGTAACTCGTTCTGCCTCTGATACGCTAGTCGATGTCACTAGCATGTGTATCGTCGTAAAGCTGAGAAATCGCGGTGGTCCAATATACATACTGGTCCAATATCGGTCATCCTCCCCTATTAATTACAAAATAATTCGTAGGTATTAATTATGTATAATTGCTACGCGAGTGTTCTACTATAATTAATATAAACCGCCCACACGGTTAAATGTTATGTGTCAGATGGCGCTACGAACTCTCAAACGGTTTATGTACATTGATATGCTGCGCGCGCCTGGTTTCGAAGTTAACGTTTTACGTAGTGAACAATTGTTGATTTACCATAAAAAACCACTAAGAACCCTTGACATACGGGGCATTTCGAAAAAATAAAGGTGTTACGTTTCATTTGTGGATTGATCCCTGAAAGTTTGGGGCCCGAGGTGCAAGCCGTCTATGAGGAAAACGTTAACATACAAACATACATACGCTAGCTCGATTATAGTTAGATTACTTGAGTGCGTGCGCGTAAAATAACGTAACAAAAACATATTATGATAAATCTTGAGCGCAAATCTTGGTTCGTTGATGATCATAATATAATTATATGTAGTGGGTAAACAAAGTGGGTAAACAGCTCAGCCGGTTTAATAAAAGAATGCGCAGGTTTAGCCTTAAACCCGCCGAAATAACTGACTTTGATCGAGAAATCGGGTAACTTTAATGAGAAAGAACACCCTTTCGAACACCTTATTCGTATACCGCTGCCGTCGTACAGAGTTCGGTCAGTGACACGTCAAACGGTTCATTTCCCTGGGCGTTCCAAAACCCGCACTAATTTACCACGACATTTCCTTTGGACGCAGAGTACCTACTCTTCTAATTTCTCGAGAAGTTTTTTCTTGGCGATCCTTGTCTCTTTCTTCAGCCCAAACGAAATAATCATATACTGTGATAAAATCCGGTCCAGCACAGGTCAGAATAATAGTCCTACGGGTGACATTCGCTTTCTTATTTTCTCTAAGGCAGCCAGGTATTATTTGTAGCTCTCGCTTCCACTTGGCGAACGAATCTGATAGATTCGGGTCGTTGGAGTCTGGCTTGCGCGGCGGGCTAAATTGCGTCAGGTCACGTCAGATAAGTGCCACTGCTGTTCATAAACATAACTTTATTAGAGCGGGTGCGCAGCTGAAATCGACATTACTATGCTGATCGAGTGTCGCGGGTAGAGAGAGCCGCAAGTCGCTCTAGTGCATCAGCTCTAGTGCATCAGCACTACATGGCCGGATCTAGACCCTGAAATGGGGTGCCCAATTTCCCAACAGGACACCAGGAGGAAGCACATGTGCGTGCGTGCGTGCGTGCGTGCGTGCGTGCGTGCGTGTGAATTAAGGTAGAAAATATAAACCGAATCGCACTAATCCTTTTCCTAATTCATGTGCGAACACCTCCAGTGCATCGTAGCAATGAACCCATACTGTCCTCCAAAGGTCCAACGACTTATTGGTGCGACTGGTCTCGGACACCAACTATTTGGTCATGTTTCCGCGCTTCTGTTGCCGTTTTGGGGAGAAGAAGAAACTAGAACTGCCGAAAACCGGAAGCCTCCTCGATGCACACGTTCACTACGTGATTATGTACACTTCGGAAGTCGAAGCCGAACTTCATTACAAAGTGTAGACGAAAATCTAAAACAAAATTCGCATTTCCAACATTTTAATCTTCAGCTGGATCTGGTCCCCGGTAACGGCAATCAGTTGGTTCTGTATCACCTAATGTGTATTGTGTCGCAAAGTGCGTCTCGTTGAGGAGAACATTCAAATTGCCGTGATTCTCATAAGTCTCGGGACCGGTGACACCATAACGCACGTTGGCTTCTCCAGGCAAGATTCTACTTTTCAAAGAGAACAATCACCTTTATTACGGGCTACAGCATAAGGTGATTGTCTCTCACATGGGTTTGCTAGCATGTCAATAAATGTTGTCTGTGCAGGTTTGTTTGTTTTTACACCAGAGAAACTTATGTAATGTTGACGCGATGAAAACATCTGTTTGGAATAAAGGGGAGTGCCCGGGCACCCGATTGACACCGTCTGGATCGGCCCATGCACTAGTCTCATTAGTGGACAGCTGCTATCATGTTATTAATAAATTATGCACCAACAGTAGGCCCAATCTCTCAACACTGAGCGGTTATTTTTTATATTACACAACCATGTCAATGGTCAGCATATTGTTAATATATTCAGCGCATAACATATTCTATCGGTAAATCTCCGATCCGCTAATGTGCTCGACCGAATGCAGGCCTTCTTAGCT
Source organism: Lamellibrachia luymesi (assembly GCA_009193005.1). NCBI lineage: Eukaryota > Metazoa > Annelida > Polychaeta > Sabellida > Siboglinidae > Lamellibrachia > Lamellibrachia luymesi. The sequence continues at coordinate 1,613,461 of SDWI01000006.1, forward strand.
ATCCAAACCATAACTTTCTACCAACTTTTGTCGCAGATTCGAATCACATAAAAGGCGTACGGTAACAGGGTTTTATTCGTACTCTTTTAGCCCACTTTTTAATTTTGCATCAACTGTGTCATATTACTTATTAGTAACTTAATTTCATGAACCAAACCACACATTAACTAGACACGTTAATATAGTGCTCAGTGGTGATTGCACGAACATTCTCCCCAAGCAGTGGGTGTTTCGCAACAGTGGCGCCACATGGTGGGCCGAGAACCAGTCGATGGCGTGCGCGTCGAGGCTATTTCATGTTTATAGCAAACTCGGTAATACCGTGTTTGCGCTATGGCATGATTTATTCCCACGAAATAAAAAAACGCAAATAAAATGCAATATATACAACGCCACTCAAAATGGTTCCATTTGTTGATGATATTAGCGAAATCGTCGATTTGTCTAAAGTCTCAAGTAGTTATACTCCAAACAGCCCAATCTTGAGCTAACGCAGGAGTTTGTCGTGCAAAGCCAAGGCAAAGCAGAGCTTTTTGTAAGTTTGCCACATTGTATCACCTCGCATGAGATATATAATCATGCAACCGAGTTACACTCGGGCTGCAAAAAATGTATACCTCGTTCGCGGTTCAACTCGTGTTAGAGACATCTTGTTGCGTCATGTCTTGTGAAGAATACTGGGCACGGACCACAGTCACTTTTCCCATAGACGACCATTATAACGTTCTTGCGCCTACATTGAAAATTTATCCTACATTTTTTTTAAATACACAGAAAATTACAGACCCACTAAGACACCTAGTGTATGAAATTCGTGAAAATGACACCTCCTTTTCGCACAAATTGCTTCAATGGCATTTTTGTAATATACCTATCAATGCATGACACCCCTGCATTTCTGTCATGAAATTCCCCGGTTTCCAAAATATGAGTACACCCTGCCTGATGGCCACTGTGTCCTTACACAACTGGTATACCAACTGACAAATGGCATCATTTCAAAGCTTAGATGCTACTGTGCATAAAACATCACTTCCTCTCACTCATCCACACAATTTCTGCTCTCACAAATAAACCCTATCTGCACAATTAATTTTTTCCTTGGGACTCTTTATCTATGTAATGGTGGACGGATTCTGACTGTGGTCCGTGCCCTACTGTCTGACCAACACTCCTAAGCCAAGGCTAAGCAGTCAAACTGTCTTGAGTACACATGGAGTGATTGTTGCGGTTCCGGGTCGCTTCGGGGACTTTTTTATTACTGCTTCGGCAGCTAAATTCGTGGTTGCTTTGGCGACCCCAGGGCCTGGCTTCGGTAACCCCAGCCTCAAGCCCATGGCCAGTCTTCGGTGACCCTAACCCCAGGCCCAGGCTTCTAGAATCTTAGGCAGACTTGTCCGCCCACCCCGGGGGAGTACTCCCTATACTGAGGTATACATGTATGTGCTGCGCAAATGCCACTGTTTTTGGCCATTTTTATCTCTCTGTCCGAAGAAATTTGTTTAATTTTCTGTCTTTGTGCCCCAATTAAACCTGATAATTCTCTCTTTCATCAAAGAGGAAATTTCCCAATGAAAACGTTCCGCCCGGGCTTACCTTACACTTATAGATATTACATAAATTGTTCAATAATTATCTCTTGGTGACCATAAATTTCTTGATTTCTCTCTCTCTCTCCATGTGCTCCATGGGGCTCTGGCAGCACACCCCCACTGCTTTGGTATGGCAGTACCCTTCCCCAGGCGTCCGCCCCACTCTTGGTCTCTGGGTCGGACGTCCACGGCGGGATTTTGGCTACGGAACTAATAACTTAAGTTTTAAAACCGATACGTACTAACCGTTTCACCTGTGTATTCCGTGACATACAACCCACACTTGGGCGTCAAGAAACTGAAGAAATGTGCTCCACATAATTATTTATGAGCAGGGTTGAAAAAATCATGATTTTTTAAATAAAAAAATCTGATTATTTTTATTTAAATCGGATTTATTTGATTTGTTTTAAATCTGGTATATAGACATTTATATACATTTTTATATTTATAAACTCTTTCAAACGTGTTCTGTTCAAATCGATTTGGGTAATTGTCTTAACATATTTTTGCTTATATGAAGACATTAGGCAATGTCCACAAGGCCTCATCCCCTGTAGTTGCATAATCTGTCTTAGAAAGGAAAGCATGCTGTGTGTCTTTGGCTGTAGCAGTGCTAATTATTGTTTGCTGAGAGAGTGGATTATGAGTACATTTATCGGTCACACAGAAAAGATTTAATTAATAGCCGCCATACTGTGCACATGATGTTGCCTTTGGGTCACATGATCAAACGCGATTTCGTGTAGAATGAGGCCAGAGTGGGCCAGCAGCACAGACATAAATAAAACACCCGTTAGTAAGTTAGTAGTTTATAGGGGCATGATTAATGATGTAAATATATGGCCAGCAGAGTGCAATTCTTAGCGTGACCTTATATAGATCTTCGAGAATCCCGTTTGATAATTTCGCTCACAACAACATCCGGTTATATACAAATGTTGACAAGCACATGCGTTCTGACAAAAAGGTAATAATTTCACACTTTTACATGGTTATTGTCAGGTAACTTTAGTGATATACTTATAAGAATGCATACAGACACGAAAGGCTTCACGTTTCATGAAAATACTTACATTTCTGCCAAGCGAGAACTTCGCCTTACAACAGCAACAGCCAGATAGAAAAAATTGTATGGCGATTGACTTTGCCTACTAGAATCTAGGCACTTCAACAAAATGTGTTCTCTCGCTCGTTCCGTATGAGGCGCCGTATCGGAAAAAAGGTGATGTCGTGTTTTGGCTGCGATATTGATCGAGTTCTAGCTGTGAGAACCATCGAGTTCTGTGTGCGATATTGATTGAATTCTAGCTGTGAGAACCATCGAGTTCTGGCTGCGATATTGATTGAATTCTGGCTGCGAGAACCGTCGAGTTCTAGCTGTGAGCAGGGTTGTTTGATTTAAATCATTGATTTAAATCACTCCACTCCACAGTTGTTTAATACTGTACCAGTTTGTATTCTGGTTAGAGACCCTTAGAGTACACAGAGCCCTGGACAGGTGCTAATCCACCCTATATGCAAACAATAATTACCACTGCTAAGACACACAGCATGCTTTCCTTTCCAAGACAGATTATGCAACTACAGGGGGTGAGGCCTTGTGGACATTGTCTAATGTCTTTATATAAGCAAAAATCATGTACCCTCTGTTAAGACAAGAACCCAAATCGATTTGAATAGGACATATTTGAAAGAGTTTACAAATTTAAACATATATATAAATATATATACCAGATTTTTAAAAATCATATCAATCCGATTTAAATAAAAAAATCTGATTTTTTTATTTAAAAAAATCATTATTTTTTTCAACCCTGGCTGTGAGGACCATCGAGTTCTGGCTGCGATATTGATCGAATACTAGCTGCGAAAAGGTCGAGTTCTGTCTGCGATATTGATCGAGTTCTAGCTGTGAGAACCATCGAATTCTGGCTACGGTATTGATAAAATTCTAGCTGCGAGAACCGTCTAGTTCTGTCTGCGATATTGATCAAGTTCTGCAAGAACTGTCGAGTTCTGCGAGAACTGTCGAGTTCTGTGAGAACCATCGGGTTCTGCGAGAATCACTGTGTTCTGCGAGAACCGTCGAGTTCTGCAAGAACTATCAAGTCTGGTTACCACTGAAAATAGCGTTGTATGATGTACAGTGAAGTAATGACGCAAAAAGCATAATATAGTATACTACCCAGATAAAAGTGTCTAAAAATCACCATAACATACAGTGGATTCTGCAGGCTGTCTTGTGACATTGTCGTCTTAATTGCAGGGTTAGCACGTTTTTCCCACCCCAGTTTTTACCACCCCAGTTTTTACCGGGTGGTAAATACCGCCCTGGGGAAAAACCTGGAAAAACCCTCAAAGGGATTGTATTTTAAATTGTATTGCAATACAAGCTAATGTAACATTACCAGAATGAATATATAATTGATGCTGGTTTATTATAATATAGTTTGACAGCTACAAAAATTACATTCTAAAATATATTGTTTTGGAGCAGTCAACTGTCTACTTACTCTACTACGTGCTGCCGATACAATAACCTTAAATTCTTAGGAACTTTGTCCTGTTTAACAATAAATTCAGAAATCTAACCACTAAACAACTACGCAATGAACACTCTATTAGTAATACAACACAAGAATAATAATATAATAATAATATAGTTGTCTGTAGTTCCTTAGCTCATATTAGAAGACGTGCTGGCAGACATACTGACCAAGCTACTATTTACAATGTCCGGGGCTCAATAACCCAGTTACACTTTAACCAAACTGCAAATTGGCAGCAGACAATGCTGGTGTCGCCTGTCTGCCTTGAGTCACCAGACAATACTGGTGCCGCCTGTCTGACCTGAGTCACCGGGCCTCTTCAGAAGAAGACTCCACTAGTAATACTTGGCACTGTCCTTGTGAGAGTAACAAAGGCTAACTGAAGAATGACACTTTCATGACACGGACTTCCTGCTTTAAACTAATAAAAGGATTATAGCCAGACATGGTAACTAGTACACCTATTTGCTTAAGATTGATATTTAGTACAACTGTTTGCTTAAGATGGATATTAACTATGTTTCCCAGTGGACTAGACAATGTTAATCTCCGTAGTGAACAGTTCTTCCCAGTTTATAGCAGTTATTCCTGGTTTGTGACAGTTTTTCCTGGTTTTTCCCACTGCACTGTCTGTCCAAAACAGGTTTTCCAGAACTCGACGCTTCTTGCAGAACTCAACAGTTCTCGCAGAACTCAACAGTTCTCGCAGAACTCAACAGTTCTGACAGAACTTGATCAATATCGCAGCCAGAACTCGATGGTTCTCGACGTTCTCGCCGAACTCGATCAATATCACAGCTAGAACTCAACGGTTCTCGCAAAACTCAATCAATATCGCAGCCATAACTCGACGGTTCTCGGAGAACTCAACAGGTTTTGCCATTTCATCACCCTTTTGTATGCTACAGCGTCTAATAGTTCCCTATGCGCGAAAATCCGTTCATGAATATGATTAATGCCGTGGCGATTACTGGAATTCCATGCACGTTTTGTTTTGTCTCGTGTTTTGTTGGCTGTTTCCGTTCATTTTCATCAGCTTTGATGCACCTTGGAAAGCGTTTTCTTTGTCGTCTTTTTCTTATCGAAATATGTGTATTTCTATTGCAAGTAGCATAAATTACTAAATTCTTTAAAACATTGTCATTGTTTCTAACGTGTTCTATAGGTCAAAGTACCTGCCTTCAACGCTATACGGACAAAAACCACCCCGGACGAAAACCACCTGGACAAAAACCATCCGGACTAAAACCCCCCCGGACATAATCCCCCCTGACTAAAACTACCCTGGACAAAAAACACCCACGTTTTTTCCGAGTATTTATTTAGATTCATACGACCAATTATCATGAGTATACACATTCATACAGTGAGGGTGATTTTATATAGCATAATTTTACAACCAATTATACACATTCATACATGTACACATATCAAAAGTCAACATATATTATGAAAATTACTTCCAGCGGATACAGTGTCTATGAAAATTACTTCCAGCGGATACAGTGTCCTATTCCCCTCAGGGTAACCTCAACAGATTTGCGGCCATCGCGAATATCTGTACAGAGGTTGTGAAGCCTCTGCTGGAGCTGTACTGTGGATCGATGTACCCGCTTCTTGAGAGGCTGTCCACGGGAATCCAGAAGAATGGCGGCGCGAGCATCATTCTGATCCTTACGAAGATTGTCAATGGTACGCCATATGCTGGGATGTGAACACCCAACAAGTGATCGGAAGGAGTTGTTCCATGCCTCGCACATGTTGTTGGTTCGAGATTCACCGCTGATTGTGACCTCATGAACGTTCCACAGTTCAGGTGGGAACATTGGTGCGATCCTGCGCATCTTCATTGGAGGAATGCTACCATCTGGACCAGTTGGGCGCTGGATTCGGCGATACGATCCCGAGATGTAGGTGGCATCAAAGTAATCGATGAGAGGTTCTAGACCTTCAGGTGTGTGTTCCTTGAGATACTTCAGTCCTTCTGGAACATCAGCTACAGGCAAGAATGCCAATCCGTCGAGCATCCCGCAGAACAGCTTCACGTCATCATCTGAGCGATACAGTGTCACAAGTCCAAGCTGCTGCACCTTGCGCCACGTACTCTGGGTGAGATGATAAAAGCAACCTCTGCTCTGAACATCGGATCCAAGGGTACTGCTGACTGCGTTGATAGTAGCCTGTTCAAAGTCAGTGATGATCGTTGTTGGATCAGGCTGAAAACCCAGATCACTACACCTTTCCAGTACAGCTGTGATGAGCTCTTCGTATGTGGCTTGAGTCTTGCTGGATAGGAATGCGTAAACACAGCTGATAGCACTTTCCCCGAGAGGGGCGCGAATCACGTAGAGTTGTTGAAAGATGGAAGGTGCTGAATCAAAAGTGCCATCCATATGCCAGGTGTCAGATCGCGCAAGCTGTGTCAATGCAGCATCAGAGGCGAAAACCAGCATCCGATCAGCTGCATCTGGACCGCTGTCATGGATCAGAAATTGTTCATTGTCAGTACCAGTGGTGCACCATTCGTCGGGCATAACGAGGTCAGGCAGGCCAGCTGGGCTTTTTGGAAAAGCTTTGGCCTTTTCACGGCGTATACAGCGTTTGATGGACTCGCGAGCACCCATGGACACCCGGACTTCTAGGGATTCAGCGGCTGTGTTGTCAGCGAGTAGTTGTGCAGGAGTGCCCCTGGAAGTGCCAGCTGCTTCTTTGATTACTGAGCGGATCTTTGTAGCAGCTGTAGTGTATGGGTTGGGGTCATGGCTGTGCGGAGTAGTTCGGATTGTTGTCTGGATCTGTAAGTCACTAGTGAGAGATCCCTTGCAGTTTTTTGAAACTCTTTGGGAGCATTCCCAGCGGATTGTTGTCTTGCTATCTTTTTTCTTGGTATACATATAACCACCACATAGAAGTTTTGAACCACCCTTGTGGCTCTTGATGATCTCCATAGTATTCAATATTTAGTATCTCAGTAATAAAGTTGTGTAGCTTATAATATCTTTTGAGAAGTGATAATGTGACTGATATGACTTCCATATTTATAGGAACTCAGGACTGATTAAAGGATTATCCTGATTACAATTAAGACCTTTCTTTCATATAAATGCAATAATTTTGAGATGGCTTCACCCTGACAAATGAAAAATTTTCTTTATTCATGTACATGATTACATTCATCAATAGAGAGTGGCTTCTATCATTGATTGCCTGATTGGCTGGGATTACAATTAAAGGTTGGCTTCTCCCTGACAAAGGAAAAATTTTCTTTATTCATGTACATGATTACATTCATCAATAGAGAGTGGCTTCTATCATTGATTGCCTGATTGCCTGGATTACAATTAAAGGTTGGCTTCTCCCTGACAAAGGATAAAATTAAGGCTCATCATTCATTATTTAATATTTCACTTGTTTTCTATACTTCTATACATAAATTATAAGAAGATATAGTTACAATTTTCAAAGAATATTTCAAAGATAAAAAAGGGTTTTTTTGTCCAGGGTAGTTTTAGTCCAGGGGGGATTATGTCTGGGGGGGGTTTAGTCCGGGTGGTTTTTGTCCAGATGGTTTTTGTCCGGGGTGGTTTTTGTCCTACACCCACTTGGTCCACAGTACCGGCAGTGAAAGCTTGAACAAATCGATAAGTGGCCCATAGTACAGAATAGGCTAACTCAACAAAACTCTATTAAACTCAACAAAACTCTATTAAATTTTGGTTCACCAGAGAATGAGGCAGAACCTTGACAAATGCTTGAAACAATCGCACACTGGAATGTGCATTGTTCCCGGCTTAACTTAAGGTAATAACAATGCCTATGCTAATTGGCTTCACCTATTCGTAGTTGCGTGTCACAACTAATGTGACCAGACGTGTATGTACACATCCCCCTTACACGTTAAATAGTAATGCAATTATGTAATATGACCAGTTTTATTACGCGTTGTCGATTACGGTATTGTAGTCGACAACTCTACATCGATAGTGTTGCAATCTGAACAACTTATTTACCGTCTTCTTCTTCCGTTATTTCACTACCGTCACTGGGTGTACGACAACGTGAAAGGTGCTTGTGCGCGCTTGAGTGAATGTACAGGTGTAAGTGTGGTTGAAATGTTTGTAATACAATGTGCTAGTGCAATTTAAAATCAAGCGTCAACACACAAAGTCTCGCAGTAAGGTCATGAGCGAATTCAGGTGCCACAGAAAAAAATCATCAAAGGCGGGCATGGACCAATATCTCCCCCAAATACGCCAATGGGTGGTGTGTGTTTCCATAATCTCAGAAAATACTTGTTGTAAGTGCATTCTAACGTTAACGGCGTGGTTATGTTAACTTGCAGGGGTGATTTAGTAAATTTACACCTGAATCTCAAAAAAAGTAGCCAAACGTTTCTTTATTAACATGAAAGCATGTGTGTTTGTGTATGCGTTGCATGTATACAAACTGACTAAATATGTCTTTTTACTGGATGAAACTCACTGACTAACTAAATAATTGGTTTAACCATAATAAGACAACTTACGGCTGACAAGGGACTGCGAAGTATTCCATGATTATCAGTCGCGTCAAGTGTCTACATATAAAATGATCGGCATACAGAAGTAGAAGTAGAAACGACTACTAAACTTTCTAATATTTATAATATTTATTAAATATTACCCCCGAAACATAAAAAGTCGAAATACATTGCTTGTTATGTAACCTCTGCGTCGTTGCAGATTGGCTTTGAGTCCGATCGACGTCGCCGCACCTAGATGGGTTGCAATGCATCTCATTCGACCTCGGTCCCCGGCGTAGATGTCCCGGGCTCTCACAAGTCGCCAGTAGCTCGTAGAAAGGTACGTTCTTAATTATAACGGGGTATCCACTCCGTAGAACTGTTCGGAGTGACATGTAGACTGTAGAACACTTTCGTTGTAAGCTTTCTTTATAATGTGCATTAATAATACATAATACACACACGCACACGCACGCACGCACACACACACACACGCACACGCACACGAACACACACTCACGCGCACACGCACACACATCGCGCACGTCCACTATCGAAACCATGCAAAATAGTATACACGCTAAGCATGTTCTCTCTAACTTAGTCTACTGACGGAACGTCCTAACTGTTCAACAACAGGAGCCGGTTTCACGAGACGGCGTAAGTTTACTCTCAACTTGGATTGATATTATATTAACGTAACAATGCAACCAATTCTACTTACGACATCGTAAATAGGACATACGCCGTCTCATGAAACCGGCTCCTGGACTCCACCGAGAATGTTAGTAGTGCGTGAAATATTTCACTTCATCTATTGTTTCTACTTACACACAGATGGCAAAATATGTCTCTTTAATGGTGCTGAATTGAGTGTCTACCTTAAATATTGACATATTTTGTCCAGGTCGCCAACGGTCATACAAAACAATACCCTGTCGTCACCAATGGTCACACTCCTAAACATCTCCTCATGGCCGCACAAGAACTCACTATGCTTAGTCGAGTGATCGAGAAGAAAAACAACGCATGCGTAGAACAAAGTTGGAGAACATCCGACACGAAGGAACTGCTGCGACAGAGTTGCAACCACGATCTGTGGCACGCCGTCGACTCGATCCGCCAGCAGGAGGCGCCATATGTAGAACCTCACATCAAGGTGAGGTGGTTGTAGTACTACAGTACCCTGGCAGATTGACCTGTTTTTACGTGGATTTATCAGTTTTTCCACGCCAAGTGCGGATGTAGGCCGAATCATTTGTACTTCGTCCCACTTCCTGTCTTGGTCGACGTGTTTCTGGGAGCTAGACGCGCCCATCCTTATCAATAGTTCCACATAATACCTAAGTCGATGTCAAGTGGGAAGTCAGTGGGAAGTCAGTGTGGTACGATATGAGTGAGTCTGTCCGTGTAAATATGCGTGCGTGTGCAGGTAAGTAGGTGGATATTTAAATGTGTTCGCGCTCTGACCAGTGTCAGCCCGTTGAATCACTTATGATGTTACCATTGACGGAGTCAAATGGTTTCGTTCGAGTATTTATTAAGCATGTTTGTAACAAAATCTAAACAATCTAAAAACAATAATCAACATTAGTGTGTTGGTCCGACAGAGAAGAGGATGGAAGACGGTCCGTCTGTTCGTCAGCAGTACCTTCAAGGACATGCACTCGGAGAGGGAATTCCTCGTCAAGAGGGTATTCCCCGAACTGCGCCTCTGGTGTGAACAGCGCAAACTACGCCTGGTCGAGTGCGACCTCAGATGGGGAGTCCCAAAAGACGCCGACACACGCCAGGTATTGATGGCGTGTCTCTCAGAGATCGACAGGTAACGTTGATTGCTGTCTTTTTGCGCCATTGGTCGTGTAGCAAGTTACGAAACAGTGGCAAGCCAATTGTGTTAAATACAAATGTGAATATTGTATCCATATTTCAGTTGAAGATAGTAGAACAATACTTGATTCCTAGGTGATATAACTGCTTAACACAATATTAGGGCATCCTTACACTGTCATTAATTAACATATGGTTAGTCAGTGTTTGAAATTGACGGACGATTAAGTTAATATTGCATACAATAATATATCATTTGTTTTATTAATGTCAATATTGTGATATGATCGGTGTATCGTAATGCAGGCGACATCCAAACATTTCAACTGACAAGTATTTGTGATTTATCGTTATGTTACCTTTATGTTTACTGGGTTCTTCTGATTTGAGATGCGTGATCGACAGTAATGTGACTGCTTGAAAGTTGCATAAGCGCATCTTCTCCGCAGTTCCAGTTTTGTTTTGTAATGGCTTGCCCCCTGAAATCTGTGTTACTTTTATTGAAGTGTCTATAGAAAAAACACATCTTTAAGAAGGTTTGAAAATCGTCTTTGCAGGTGCTACGAGGAAAACGAGTTTCCTTACTTCCTCAACATGTTATCTCAGAGATATGGTTGGGTGCCTAGATACGACCAAGTGCCGGACGACATTAAGCACAGGTTAGTCAACTGTTCATCCATATTATACATAACTCGGACATAGAGCTATACTCAATGTCACTAGAGTTGAACGTTTAAATTTTCGATTTCTTTTTAATTGATGGGCGGGAAAGCCAAACCGATATCACTGAATAACTTGTTTTACTATGACAGTATTGTATACTGGTCATCAAGTCAGGTGTATTTATATTGCGCAGGTACAAATGGCTTCCAGGCATGTCAGTGACGTCACTTGAAATATTCACCGGCGCCTACTGGATTAATAACCCACATGTAAGTAGCACAATGTACAATCTGGCGCTTATTGGATTAGCACTCCATACGTAAGTAAAACATTGTGTAATCCGGTACCTACGGTATTAACAATCGACGTATTCGTAAGATGTTCTATAATCCGCGAACATTCAGCCGGTGATTTGAAAGATCTAAATCCCTGTTATGACGACTAACACAGTTGTTTTACTGGTAAAACAGTATATAATACATATGCTATATGAACACGTATGATGCCATACAGAAGCACCATTAGATTTTTGCGAGTTTAATCCAATGCGAACGTCTGTCTTAGAAGACTAGACCCTTCATGTATTGGTCGACGACGACGCACCAACACTCAGCAAGGAANATGTGTTGGTCGACGACGACGCACCAACACTCAGCAAGGAAGATCATTCATCAGTTTAAATGTACTTTGTACGTTTTAGTTCCACCTGCACTAAAAACAATTACTTTGACATTGACTGTAGAGCGATTTTCAAAGAAATATCGCTTGAAGAAACCATAGTATATTCAACCAGTTTGTGTTTCAGGCTCTGTACATGCTCAGAGACCCTGACTTTCTAAAGGACGTCAACGCGGCCGACATCCGCAAGAATTACGAGGAACTACCCAGCTCCACAGAAGAAGAGTCGTTGGCCACACTGAAAGGTATCAGGAACATTTGGTGTCGGTGTAATTATAAATAAGCAATAGCAACAACATCCGTAGAAACATCTATACACCGATACATAGGTCCAGTGTTCGAAATGACCACTGACTCTTTGGGGGGTCCCCTAAAAATATTGGTCACCCCCCCCGAAAAAATAAATTCGTAAAAAATCTTCTTTGTAATGGCTATTAGCGCCTATTTTTGTGAACGTGCTTGCAATCATAGCGACTTGTAGTTATTTTACCAAGTTAGGTTGAATGCACTTGTAAGTCGCACTGGATAAGAGCGTCTGCTAAATGACTAAATTGTAAATTGTGGCTAGACACTCATTACTGGCATTACTGAAGACACCCAACAGATGGAGCCCTTAACCACATAACACACACTCATCAATGATATGAGTGGAATGATTTAAGATGTTTTTTAACATAGATTAACTTAATGAAAATAGAGTGAGCTGAATGAATCGGCTAAACTACCAACATAATGATGTCGAGTCCTGCGAAATCCGTCGAGTTCTGCAAAAACCGTCGATTTCTAGCACAGACGAACCAGGATAATTACATCGGTACAACTATAAAATGTGGGACCCCCCAAGCTTGCATTTTTCTTTCTATGGGAGGTCCCTCGTTCCTTATCGGGTGTCCATAAGGCACCAGGACCCTACCCCCAGACCCCCTAATTTCGAACACTGCATAGGTATATGTTAGGTAACATAGGTCTATGTTAGATAACATAGGTACAGCAGCAGTATTTGCTCCACCAACAGCAATGTCATTGTATTGTGTATAACTGCAGATTAAGTGTCACTGAATTTGGTATTGCAGATAAACTGAAATCAACGTTTAACAACCAAGTACACGAATATACGTGCGCGTTGGAGTCGGCAGATGAACGGAGTATTCGACTATCAGGTACAGTGTGGATTTGCATTTGAAGGTTGCCGTTTACATCTTATGTATTTACCACGATTAAATATACACGTGCGTGTTCCATTGTGTGTACGTCTTTATTATCCACTAAATAACATATATTTATAAATGTTTGCCCCAAAAGTTGTTCATATTATTTAGGCCTTCGTAGCTTTCGAAACTTTCATGAACTTATTGTAAAAGTTGTGGCACACTGAATATATGGATTCGACGAACCTTTGTTCGCAGGGAAATGTCTTACTATATAACTGTGTACTTCCAGTTTGTGTGTAGCACAACTAGTTTGATTGCCAGATGGTAACACTGGTCAGACATTGTATTGGTAGGTCGTACACATACTATTTAAAGTAATTTGCAATATTATTCTGGACTTGGCAACGGCACGGTGCCAGCATGAATGCCTTTGTTTATACATTGACTAGTAATGAGGGACATCTAAATATAGCGTCACACAGTACACAGTGATACAATACTGCTGGATACGAAGTATTTACGTGGGTTTGTTTGTTTAGCCCATCGTGTTTAATGTGGCGTTAGGTTACTATTGTTACATTTTGAGCACATTGATGAAACTAATCATCAAAAGTAATATCCTGTTTGTGTAGTGCATTTGATATTAATATAATTATTAGGGAAAGTCCACTGATGATAAGGGTGGGCTACACATAGATGATAACAGTTTTGGACTCTTGATAAGCCAATGGCTTCCTTGTCCACTTTGCCATCTGGAACTTGTTGTTTGGGATGGCAATCTTGTTAAATCTTGTTATGTGTTTGATGTTATCCGCCCAACTCTTTGATGTTATTCGTTCTTCGCCTGCCTCTCTATCTCTTGCCTCTCGCTGTGCCTCGGAGGACGATTCTGCCAGGCCAGTGGACCTAGTGATATGGACATTCCACACGAGCTGGCGTCTTCGTAGTGTAGATAGAAATTATTCGTGTTGCCCGTTGTATCGTTTGATTATGTTGCGAACTTCCTCGGTGGTCCGTGTATGGGATGCGCACGATGTTACGGTAGCATCTCGTCTCCGTCGATTGTATTCCTTAATTGTTAGTGTCCATGTATCGCAAGCGTAATCAAAGATTGATGTAGCCAGAGCCAACAGCTTATTATGGTTTGAGGATGATTGTATTCTATAAGTGTTAGTGTCCATGTCTCGCCAGCATAGACAAAGATTGATGTAGCCAGAGCCAACAACTTATTATGGTTTGAAGATGATTGTATTCTTTAAGTGTTAGTGTCCATGTCTCGCAAGCATAAACAAAGATTGATGTAGCCAGAGCCAACAGCTTATTATGGTTTGAGGATGATTGTATTCTATAAGTGTTAGTGTTCATGTGTCGCAAGCATAAACAAAGACTGATGTAGCCAGAGCCAACAACTTATTATGGATTGAGGATGATTGTATTCTATAAGTGTTAGTGTTCATGTCTCGCCAGCATAATCAAAGATTGATGTAGCCAGAGCCAACAGATTATTATGGTTTGAGGATGATTTTTTTGTAAATCTTTAGAAAGGTGTAATTTAAAATTGCACGAACATTGGTACACTATTTCTTAAATTCATACTGCAGTTCAATGTTATCCCTATTCTTCATATCTGAGGAATACCACTGTTGTCGATAATATGTGCATACATATATCCACATTAGAGTCTTACGTCTTTTCGTAAGATAAATATATGTACCTGCCAAAACGAAGTGCAACATCTCAGTGAAGGACTTTGCGCATTCACAATTACAATCTGAAGCAGGAGACGCCCTAGTTACTATACATGCTACTATACTACTTGTTACTATACATGCTACTATACATGATACGTACATGATAATAAATAGCTACTATACATGCGATAATAAATAGGACTTGTTAGCTTGGAATGTTCGACTATTACAAAGCAACCCAGATTACGCTGAAGGCTAAAGGTCCATGGTCTTACTTGCCCAACAACATATTTAATTAGGATTATATTCCAGGCCTTGACAAGTTCGGCGACACCGTTCTGCAACATTTCAAGCGCGTCATCGACCATCAGTATCCCAGCGATTTTAATTTTATTTTCTAAAAATATCACGACTTCACGACATCCTAAAATCTCACGATTTGTAAAATTTTCGCACGAAAATGGAACGAAACACTAACTCGCGACATGCCTGTGTCCCAGGGCCACCTAGTACATTTGATGATTTAGAGATGAAAGTATTTTTTTTATTTCTTATGTGGTAAAACAATAAGATTTAATATCATGTTTTAAAATGTACGTCTCTTTACTTGATCTTAGATACAATAACATTATATATTCGTAAATTGGTAGATTTTCGATGTCAATAACAACCATTCGATGACACTGGTGAAACGGGTTGATTCATACAATTATATATAGCAATAGCGTGACTGCACTATTTTTTGGTACCTCTGACACGCGTCTGCGAGATAATCTTAATTACATTGTCTCGTTTAGTAAGCGTCTACTCTGCCACACAGCCGGTACATCCGCCTTGTCTAGGCCTTCTCAAACGGGGCAATGACAGTGTGTAAGCGACACCGGCAGCGGCCTGTCTTGTAATCTACCCACACAAAATCGTTGAGTGACAGCGTGTGCCATTTTTTGCGGGTGCTCGTTGATGTTGAATCACTTCCAAAACACGTTACGCCGCGTGGG
>SDWI01000007.1:15988-35833 GCA_009193005.1 Lamellibrachia luymesi
CTCTCTCTCTCTCTCTCTCTCTCTCTCTCTCTCTCTCTCTCTCTCTCTCTCTCTCTCTCTCTCTCTCTCTCTCTCTCTCTCTCTCTCTCTCTCTCTCTCTCTCTCTCTAAAGATAATTTATACCATAAAAAAGTATTCTGCGATCGAGCCAAATGTCTTGAAAAGGAAATGCGGATTGAAAGGTTACGACATTTCGCGACTGATTACCAGCAATAAAAACAAGGCATGACGCACATTTCACGCACAAATAGTGCTGTTAGTTCCCAGGGATATTGAAAAGAAACAACAGAACACTTCCTGTCAGACACTATAGCACGAGGACTGACGTAATCAGTCAGATAGGCTTTGAATAAGTGTTTGTGGCGCCAAGTTCGTCGAACATACGATGACTACCGATAAGGTGACGCCACTATGACGGATTATCGATTGGCAATACAACCGTCAATTATAGCGAGGATGCAAATGTCACCGACTGCGCACGTAAATGTCACAAACGTGCCCGTCAATGGCACATTCTTTACAGGCCCATAGCCAGCTTTTCACAAGGGGGGGGTAATTTTTTCCCAATACAGACTACAGGGGGCGCCACAAGTTCATACGGGGACATATTTTCTTAATCGACTCCAGGAGGACACCACAAGTTTACACGTGTGTCATATTTTCCCAAACAAACTCCAGGGGGCGTTACAAGTTACACGAGGGAGGAGTCATATTTTTGCAACACAGAGGGTGCCACAAGTACTGTGGACAAAGCATTGTCTACATATTCAATTGTTTCATAAAATAAGACAAAAGTAAAACAGAGATGAATTCCTTTAATTATGCATTGAGATTGAAAGAAAGATAAAGATATATACACACGCACACGCACGCACGCATACACGCACACACACACATACACACACTTCCTGGGTGAAATATATATTTTTTTTAAATTATTCAATTTAGAAAATATTTCACGATTATAGTGAATTATGAAAAGCACAGTCACGTGTCGAGGTCAAAAGTGATGTCAGATAAGCGAAGTCAAATGTCGAGATCGAGTGTGATCATTCCCAGAAATTATGCCAGCCTTTGTGCAGAGTAAGAGGGAGATTGAGGGGCACATAATGCTCCCTGAGCTTTGAATGAGCAACATATCATTGTGCAAGTTTAGACCAATATCAATTAAAGAAAGCTAGCAGTACAAAATGCTGGTTTCATGTCTTGCTGTATACACAAACACACACACACACACACACACACACACACACAATTGTCTGCACTATGCTTTGCAATTAACTTGATAAATTAATTAATTAAATTACAATTAACTCATAAATTCTCCAATTAAATAAAATTAACCTCAGACATTTCTCAGGTCAATTAAATTAAATTAACCTCAAACATTGCTCAGGTCAATCAAATGAACGATTAATGTTATTCAATTAACTATTAAATCGTATGTTGGTAGAAATGTTTACGCTTTTAAAACAGTTCTAAAAGCACAAGACTTATAACAGAAATGTGTTTTGTAACTTTATTGGAAAGATATTTGCTCATACAATATTTACATACCAAGACATTTCTTCATGGGGCATTTGATCACATTTTAAAGGTTGTAGATACTTATAAAAAAAATTCTGAAATGGTTGAAAATTCTGGTTGAATATTTGCAGATGTGGGGTTTCTTCAATTGGCAGATGCCTGAAGTACCTGCCCACTCCAGTCGGTACAGTGCATTTGTGCTCCGTGATGATCTCCCTCCCATTCACACATGCCGGAACCTAATCTCTCATTAGTGACTGGGTAACATGGGTGTGAACTATCCAGTAAAATCAACTGTTAAATGAGCACTTATTGAGAGTTAATTGGGAATTTGTCAATTAAATTAAATTAACCCCTTTTTTGGAAATTAAGTTCATTAAATGAAATTAAATTAGCCTTTCTTGAAAAGTTTATTAATTAAATTAAATTAATTTGAGTTAATTCAATTAACAATTTAGCAATTGAAAGTAACCTTGTTTTGTGTGTATATGCGTGCGTGGGTGGAGGCCATATAGCATGCCACCACAACAAAGAGAGTAATTGGCTTGCATTGTTACATTGAGCAGATATTTACTGAAACCATAGCATTTTCTGCTTACAAGTCTTCATGTTGTTTGCTTAATGACTGTCTACTGCTCTCTGGCTATTGCCGACTGACCACACGTAAGGTGACTTGGTAACACATTTAAAGTTAGAATAAGATTCATAGAGTTGCATAATATATAATATATTATCATATTTGAACCTCCCTCGAAATGTGTGAACCCCCCGCAATAATATGAAGATAATATTATAATGTTTTAATAAATGTGAACCCCTTTTTAAAAAATGTGAAACCGGTTCTCAAAAGCGTGAATCCCCCTTCCCCAATATTATTTAGTATTTTTATAAACGTGAACCCCCTTTCAAAAAAGTGAACCCCCTTCTCAAAAGCGTGAACCCCCCAATAACATGAAGATAATATTATTTTCATAAAAGTGAAACCCGTTTTCCAAAAATGTGAACCCCTTCTCAAAAGCATCAACCCCTTTTCAAAAGCGTGAACACCCCAATAATATGAAGAAGATAATATTATTTTTCATAAATGTGAACCCCCATCTTTTTAAAATTTAACCCCCTTCTCAAAAGCATGAAACCTCTAAAGCATGAACCCCCTCCCCCTCCTAAAACGCATCAACCCACCAATACTATGAAAATAATATTATTTTGAGAGGGAGGGGGTTCACGATAAGTGGTTCACATTTTTTTAAAAGGGGGGTTCATATTTTTGGAAAAGGGGGTTCACAAGAAGGGGGATTCGTGTGAACTCCTGATCCCCTGGCTACGGGCCAGCTTTAATACGTGTTTTATTTGTTTTTTCTTCTTCTCCTCCTGTAGTTCGTCTTCTTAGATGCGTTAGTAAAGGAACGGTTTAAACTGAATACGACAAGTATTCATTCTCATAAAGGACGATATACGAATGGATCCTATTCTAGTTACTGATTGTGCGAATGTCAGCAGAGTGGTTACGTTCCAAGACAAATTGACATATGTGTTATTAGTGCGGGCTACATATAACTGGATAATCGTTAGACTCTCGTTAAGCCAATGTCTTCCTTGTCCACTTGCAAGCTTCGTTTTTTTTTGGATGGTGATCTTTTTAATTGCATAGTTAAATCTTGTTCAATATTCGGGTGCCCCTGTTTACGACCATGGCCCTGCACACAATATAATTTGTAGTTGTCAGTAGTTGGGTGTCATTGACTGGTCTTTGTAGCCATTTCTTGAGATTGTTCATATAGATATAGTGTATTGCCTGTCGTCAGCTTCGTGTCCTTCGTATTTTCGTTCAGTGACAGTTATATCAATCTGATATTTCTCAATAATATATATCCTATAGAAACAGTAATTGTCTTCGTCTTCTGTTCGTTTCAGGTAATTCTCCTTCAGCGTTTTACTTTAAATGTTTCCGATGACGACTCCACCTGGCGTCTTCATTCACGTCCTTGGTGATATTTACTGACAGCTTGACCGGTGTCAGACAGGCGGGAGACATACGTGTGGTACGTCACAGCTCTTTGCGGTTTGTTTGACGGTATCATTATAATGATTGCACTGTCAAATATAATTAATCAGAGCAGCCGGTCGAATCGAGGGATATTACCGCTGAAGACGAGCTGTTAAAGGCGCCTGCGTAGGAGGACGTGTGTTAGATTGACGTTACTGATATACTGTTATCATACTTGGCAATTTGTTGGCAAACTATCGTCAGAATACATGAACACAAAAACTTCCATCGCGCCAACATTCGAGCTCAGAGGCGCGTCAAAACCAAAGGGTTCGGCAAACCTAAGTCGGGATTCTGTATACAACGTTAAAGTCGTCAACAGATGGATGAATATGATAATGAGCTAAGGAGGTATAAGCAAGGTTAAAAAGATAAATATTCAAATGACGGGGAAACATGATTATGTTTTCTGCCGATGTAGCACTAAAGGGAGTGAATTCCAAAACGTTTGTAAAACAACCGTTGTTGTTTCAGCTATATATAAGAACAAAACGTAGACTAGAAGTAAATGATCAAAGCTGTCTAAACTTTCTAACAGTGTGTATAAATATGCTGGTTGCTTAGATGAAAGTGCCTGGTCGAAAGCGAAGTTCTGTTAGCACGTGCTATATATGGTGACGTCTAAAGAACGGAATACAACATTCATGTACATGTTGTTAACACGGTCAATCAAAGCAGTGGCGGTGCGCTTAGGAACCACGTATAGGTGCGCGTTACAGGGACTTGCCCTAATCGACTTGATGAATGAGATGCTGTCAATGGCTTTGTATATCCAGGCGTAGTAAAAATTCCCATCAGTTTGCGCCAATTATATAGGCAATCTAAAAACCGAATTTATGGGCAAAATACGTTCCGAGTGATTTATTCCTAACATCACGTTAGAGACTTAATA
The DNA here is from genome assembly GCA_009193005.1 of Lamellibrachia luymesi. Lineage (NCBI taxonomy): Eukaryota > Metazoa > Annelida > Polychaeta > Sabellida > Siboglinidae > Lamellibrachia > Lamellibrachia luymesi. The sequence continues at coordinate 20,455 of SDWI01000007.1, forward strand.
AATAATGTAACAAATGGCTGTTGTAATCTGAAAGGAATTAGGCACGAAATATCATTTAGGTGCAGAAAGGCTTAAATGTAGATATATAAAGTCACGGGTAGTATATCACTGCGCGCACACCAGATGCAGCTTCAAAACATGCGTGATTGGTAGTACAGCCAATGGGTAAACATATGTTTCTGGCGCGGCCCGCGATATTAAAACAGCGGGCAGAAATGAATTAATACATACGTCAATACAGATGTGCTTTTAGAATACTCAAAACATTAGGACAATTATAAGAATGGGAAACAGACACGGCCGGCCTCTCCACCCCGTGTTCTTGTCTTCTCCACCCCGTGTTCTTGTCTTCTCCACCCCGTGTTCTTGTCTTGCCTTCTTCCTTCACACAAGATGTTGGCTATAGACCACTGTTGTTTTCACATCGAAACCAATGCTAAGAGCCATTCAGGCAATGTTATACTGTAGGAACATCATGATTCTGGTTCTCTCTTCGTACAAGAATGTGTGATTTTGGGGAGACCGGGGCTAGTTGTTACAATTTTCAGTTAAAGTCATGTTTTAAGAAAAGCATGTTAGATGCATTATTTATGTTAACGTATACATTAAATGTAGTATTCGTGTTACTAATGTGTACCATACCACTGGTATTCCGTAGTGTAGTTAGGTAGATATGTGAAGTTTCCCAGACGCGGTCGACTGTAACAACTAGCCCCGTAAGCGGGGTAAGTTGTTACAGCAAAGAACGCGTGGGTCGCAAAGCAAGTGTCACTCGTACATGTTACTGTTATTACATTAATTGGATTATACACACTTATACATCTAATACACAGTGCGCAAAACAATGTAGGTGTTTCCAGCTTCGTATATTAAGGTTTTTTAGTTACCAAAGGGGACTCATTCCCCGGATTCTTACATAACAAACAATTGTGAGTGGAAAATAAATTATTGAATGGAGCAAAGTGAATGGCAATATATGTGTAAAGCGACTTCTGCTTCTTTGATTGATACACACACATACGAACTTTTCGAGAGTCCAACAATTTTTTATTTATGTGTAACCCGCCATTCTGAGATATATTTGTTTGCTTGACGCTGCTTGCATTTACAGTACTGGCTATAAACCTGTACGCTATAGGCTTCACAAGTGAAATAAAGCGTTCACACGTCGTGGTTAAATTAGTTTGTTACAGTTGTAACAACTTGCACCAATACAATTGTAACAACAATCTAATGTGGACATTTCATGTTATTGTTTATTATTAGTTATGCACACTTATATTCGACATGTGAACTACGGATCAATACAGATATGCAACGAATACAAAATAGATGTACATACTGAATAGGCCTTTCTCAAAACGAACGTAATTTACAGGCCAGCGTTATGAACAGTTACTAGGGAGTCGTGGGAGGTTAATAAAATAATAAGATTTTTAATATATTTTTTCATTTACATTATTACATTTTGTATTGAAAAACCCCAAAAGGACCTTCATTAAAAATAATATTCCATAGTGCGCTACGGTCCTTCCTTTGTTTCATCTCCACTGTGAGAACCTGTGTCCTGAAACGTTTGATCATTATCTTAGCTCTGCATACATTTTTACCTGCTTAGCTTTGAGTGAGTAATATGTCAAATCAGCTAATCGTTAATGATTCGTTATGTACATCGTTATATACATGAACAACTAATTCAAGGTGTTGTCGCTGTTGGGGCTTCTAGTGTTGCGGTCACTTGGAACAGTAGTGGCCTCTGGTGAGTGTCTGCTAAAGTTGTAAAGACCGAAAATGCAACAGTGCAATTTTCCTGTGGCGACATCTGGTGAACCTTGATTTGATGCTCTTTATTATAGCATGGAGAGCCGCATAAAAATGACTACACAAATATTAAGCTAGAATGCCGAATGAATGCATTTGGATTTTCTCTTGTTCTCTTTAATTTAGCTCAATTATTTGAGATCGTCCAAATAGAATATAATCTGTTTACGTAACGGTAGGTGGCGCCACGGGAGAGAGGTAATTTTTAAATTTGAGATCGTCGAAATGTACTACAGTTCGTACTCATTAAAACCACTTCTTCCGCGTAAACCACCAAATTGCAATACCTTATGTGTATGATGCTTCAGTGATACTTCGAAACATGATTTTGTAGGTGATGTTTTTTGCTTTTCCGGTAAGTTCTCTGAATTTGAGGAGACAACCGCCCTGGGCGATAATTGGAATTGCGTCTAAATATATTCACGTCCACAGTTTGGTGCAAATAATCGGTACTACGCATGGATTCAACGGACTAATTATGCAGATTTACGAAATTGATACATATTATTGTTAATGTCGTCGCTATATCGTCTCTAGTAGTGTATACCCACAAGGGAAATAGGGGCTCCGTTTTATTGCCAGGGCCTAGCCTAGGCTAGGGCTAGGCCCGGGCTAGGCAAAGTCAATCGCCATACATTTTTTTCTATCTGGCTTTTGCTGTTGTATAGGCGAAGGACCCGCTCGTCATAAACGTACGCATTTTTATGAAACGTGAAACCTTACAAAAATGCCATAAACATAGCAATATATCCAACAAACACATTCATGTCTAAATGCATTTTTATATGAATATCACTAAAGTAACCTGACAATAACCATGTAAAAGTGTGAAATTATTACCTTTTTGTCAGAACGCATGTGTTTCTGACATCTCACAGAAAACTGGATGTTTTGTGAATGCGAATAAAAACCGGGAATCTTGTAGGTCAATATAAGGTCATGCTAAGAATTGCCGTCTGCTGACCATCAAGTTACATCATTAATCATCCCCCTATAAACTACTAACTTACTAACGGGTGTTTTATTTATGTCTGTGCTGCTGGCCCACTCTTACCTCATTCTACGATACACCATGTGACCCAAAGGCAACATCACGTGCACAGTATGGTGGCTATTTATGAAATCTTTTCAATGTGACCAATAAATATACTCATAAATAATTATTTGGAGCACATTTCTTCTGCTCCTTGACGCCCAAGTGTCGGTTGTATGTCACGGAATACACATGTGAAACGGTTAATACGTATCAGTTTGAAAACTTAAACTATTAGTTCCAAATCCGCGCGTACAATTTTAACAGGTGAAACTTCCACCCCAAGTTCAATAGCGGGGCGGATAATTCTGCCTGGCCATGCTTAGCATGACATCTTGAAGAAATTGCCATTGTATTGGCATTGGCCATTGCCAGTGGCATTGCCATTGCAGCACCATTGGCATTGACATTGTCAATTGAACTGAAGGCAAAAATGAGACAAAGACGAAGGCTGAGATAATCATGATTCCTAACTTGACAATCTTTTAAGATGTATCCAAAACTTCTATAACGCCATATCTACAACCACACACTTTAAAAGAAGTTCTAAGATTATGCATAAAATTTTTAATTATTCTGATATAGTCTGTTCAATCAATTATCTTTCCCGTTATCATTAATCAGACTGCATAAAGGTTTAATGGTTATCATGCAGTGTTAAAAATTGTAACCTATGAATCAGCAAAAGCTGATTAAACATGCTTCGGACTGATTTAGTTATCCATATATTGGCTTATTGCACATTATCTGCTCACCTCTGCCGACTCATTTTACTTTAGATTATATTGCCAACTATTCGTGAAAATGTTCATCAAGTTGGTATATATATATATATATTATATATATATATATGAATTACGATTTTCTTCAACCACAACTATTTTGATTACTTACTCAAAGTTTCAACTGCCATCAGCAGCCTTCATCAGGAATTCTGGGACAAATGCATCCAAAGGACTAACCATATTATTGTTCAACTGCTGCTATTCCTCGACTACCTGCGACTGAGTTACGCTAAAATACTCATTAGTTACCTTTTATACAAAAGCTTGTAAACCTGGAAATATGAAAAAAAACAAGATATTTTCAATCCATAACCTTGTTAATCCATTCCATTTCCTTTATCTAAAAATAGCGTCAGGTAATCTAGGATTACGGGTGTAATTAATAATAATACTAAACTTTATTTATGCACTCATATCCAGAGTAAGACCCTGTTCAGGAGTGTTTACATTTGACAATAAAATACTAAATATATATAAATACAATTGGTAGTTAAACTAAATAAAAATAAAAAATGTCAATAGTTACATTCAAATAAGGAATAATAAAAAAAGATAAATAAATAGACTATTAATTATAGAATCAATCACAGCACTGCATAATTAGCACAACATTGTTTAGGTTCATTAAAATATTGTATATAAATAATTGCAGACTCGTATCTGATCATTTTGCTACAGAAAATTGCTCATTTGCAACACTTGTTTTTAATTCCATAGACTGGAAATGTTACAGTTGTTTCAAACCCATAACACCAATAGATGTAGTGAATGACATCATGCTATCAGGCTTATGCACCTAGTGCTTCTTTTACAGCTACCACAAAGTGTGGGTGGGTTGAGAGAGCTTGCTGGTTATCTTACATAGCAGTAAATGTATATGTTGAGCCAGCAGTATAATAATTAAACTTCTATAGCACCTAAATCCTCAGGTTCCAAAGCTCACAGACGCAACAAGCCAGAATCATTTAATATGTTATCATAAACATGGACATACAGAAGTCATTATAACGTGGGACCACTGAGAATTTAGGGGGGAAATGAAATGGGGGGAGTTCTTTCCAGATTTTGATAGCAACTACAGTCAGAGAAAGCACGCATTCCCAGCTTAAGCTTACCTTCAGGAACAAAAACCTATTGTGGTGTATACTTTTACAACACCTGCTTTCTCCTTGTTAGTTTGGAAGGTTTATTTTGTCTCCATGACCCAGCATAGTGCACATTTTAAACACACTTGGGGCGTCAATCCTTGGTCTTCTGCTGCCATCATAACTCACTGTACTTCTAGTTTTCTGGTGAGACAAGTATGTTTCTGCTTGGACAAATAAGCATGACTAGAAGCAGCAGTTGTCCTACAAATCAAGTGCTTTCGGGGAGTTACCAAGTTATATGAATTAAATGTGGATTATTTGTTTCAACCCTGATTTCTACCTGTTTAGATTTTTTTGTATTAACTTCCCAGTGAGAAAGTTGTTTCAGTATACACGCAATACTTTACAGGTAGTGGACTTTTAGCTAACCATGGCTGCTCAGCTCTGTTTCACATTATAGCCTCATTCAAAATAAGCTGGCTTTAAAGGGACTCCAGACATTCTCTCTATTGGTTACACTTATAAGGTATATATTTTTTGGTTTTGCTTAAATAACAACTACAAGTGATATAATAATGATAAATGTGTATCATTTAATTTCTTATCATTGATATATCACCATTGTAATTGTCATTAATTGTTATTTTGATCATCATAATGATAATGAGACCAGCCCAGTTATCCACATGTCTTATATGTTCATACTCAAAACAGGCCTACATAGCTAACACAGGAGTTATTATTATGCTGAGTGGATGCTTGGCATGGCACCACCAGGTCTGTGTAAGTCTGTAAAAAATGATGTCATTTTATTTTCTCATTTCTTGTGGCAGATAAACGCCAGGTACAAGGTACACTCTTACTGTATCTTACAATATGCATATTTCCTACCTCCTATATGCATGATGCGAAATGAGTAGGTATGTTGTACTTGGTTTTTATTAAATGATTGGGTAGACCACTTGACTGCATAAGACTATATGCCAGACATGGGGTCAATTCCATTCTGGAATCAGGATTGACCCTCAAATACAGTTACAATTCCGGAATTGGAATTGATTTTTAAAAGTCAGTTGGAATTGGAATTTATTTTTTTGGATTTTTTTAATATTTTTTTATTATTGACTTGATACTGTTATTCTTTACCCCTTAAATTTACTATTAAAATCATATTTGTCTGCTATTAGTATGTCACCCTTAATCTGGTAACAGTCAGGAAGCTGTCAACATTATAGCATATACACTGTCTATTCTGTTATTGAAACATTGTGAACAAAAACAATATAATCAAGCATTTGCATCAAAAACAAATACTAAGTTACTGTACCAGACAGTAAAACCAAAGTCAGACCATTCAGGCCTTATCTCATTTTCTTTCTCAGTGGACAAGGTTTATTTCCCCATGGAGAATACNCACACAAGCAGGATTACTTTCAATTGTTAATTTGTTAATTGAATTAACTCAAGTTAATGGCATTTAATTAATTCATTTAATTTTAAAAATGGGTTAATTTAGTTTAACTGACAAATTCCCAATTAACTCCCAATTAAGTGCTCATTTAACAGTTGATTTTACTGGATAGTTTTGGAATTGACCCCATATCTGGTACATGCCATAATACTACACCAGACAGTGATGGACACCTTGGTACCAACCAGCAGATACCTAGCTAAGTACTAGCTCCATGCAATGTTGTTGGTATGTCTATAACTGGCTACATACTGAAGACATACACACCAATTTGTGTCCTATCGCCATGCATGACTCATGAACCCATTAATTTGTGTCCTATCGCCATGCATGACTCATGAACCCATTAATTTGTTGCACTGGCGTGTGGCACACTTATTGATAATTGATATGCAGTAATTATTTGCATTCACTGGCGTGCTACAGTATTTGCGAGAATGGATCATATGTCCATGTGGTGGTGTGGCTGCAATATCAGTGGCACTGATTCAGTGCAATAGTTGATTGTTTGCTCGGTGTCCGTGCTCAGTCGGCCTTTGAAAAGTTGTGAATGTTCCAATATTCCTTTATGATATGCATGAACAGCAATCTGGAAGCTTGTTAATTCACAAGGTGTAGTAATATCAAGTGGCGTAGGCCACCCCCTCGGCTTGTTTACCTTACCTCATTACTCAGTTTGCACTGGTTAGCTATATCACAGCATAGAAACGTGAGCAATACTTGACGAGTTGTATCAGCTGATTGGATTGACATATTATGGAGTAGTTCAACAAACTAGCAGAGGAGCTGCCTCAAAGAAGTCTGCTATGAGTTGGTTGTGAGCGATGTGTCTGCCGAACAAGATATAGGATGGTTTGCTGTTGGGGAACGTTATCGGATATCGTTGGATTATGACAGGAATTAGATAGAGTAGGACGGAGAAATATGGTAGGGACTTCCGGAGATGTTCAGGAGGTGCCGATACACCTTGGTAAGTGTCACTTATTTATATTTAAACCACCAGTCAGTTGGTCTAATGGTCAGTTACCTGGACGTGTGCACCTTTGGACAATTACTTTGCAAAGTCCTACTATGATATTGTGTTGAGGACTTATTTCACAGTGTCCTTCTGTAGAGTATCTCCATTACAGGTTACATATTTACCCTCTGTGTGGGATATTTCTTTCCCTGGCATAGACACCAGATAGAAGGGACCTTTTGTGTCACATGCGAAAGACACAGGCAAAGTGGGGTGAACAAACCTGCCCAAGTTCAAAACAGCAACAAGTGGCCTTGAACCCCTGACCTCTCGATTCAGTTGATTGACAGTTGGGCACTCTACCTGCCAAACTACCATGACCCATTTTGTCAGGTTTGACCACGGTTTGTTGGTTTTTCTCAATAAGTTACTTCTGCACATGTTCTTCAGGCCATTTCTCTCCCCATGTGACAATTTATTTTATATAAGCTTGCCATGATTTCTCAGGTGTTTATCACATGTTTGCCTCTTAACTTATGTCACACAATTTTTCTGGTCATCTTTATGATTTCTCTCCTCTGGGATTTTGACCAATACAATTTTTTTTATACTTGGGCAGTGTTGGTTGGCAAATTGTTGTTTCCATGGTTACATTTAGATATGCATTGTGTCCATCTGTTGTTTACATTGTCAGAAATAAACACTTTAGCCATATCTGCCACACAGAGGGACTTTTGTAAGTCTGGTTCCTGGTTCGTTAACTGGCAAGTGTCAAGGTTCGTTATTATCATCTTAGTCCTTTTCTGGGTGAATGACTACGACATTAATGCCATGCTTCTGCTTTTCTTGGTCATGTGTAAATTTGATTTCTATTATTGGCCTGTTTGACTCCTTCAAGTCAAGTAGTGGTCAAGTCTAAGCTTAGACTAATCTTGAGAATAGCTCAATCCACAAATGAGCCATTTATGCAAGGATTTGCAGGATTATACACAGTAAAATTTTACCTCTTAATGTCTAGTTTGTTCACATGTGGAAGGACTTTCGGACCTGACAAAAACTTATCTGAAACACTTTGTAATTGTCATTTACATTTACACAACATAAGAAAAACTTAATTACAACACTTAAAAAAATCAGTTACAATTATGGTGCTTCAAAGAATCAATTCCAATGCTACGTAAATGGTCAATTGTAATGGTTCATATGTTGAGTACAAATGCATTGTTTTATAAAGGAAGATTACATGTATCACTACTGCTAATTTTTTAGATGATTACAATTACACTGTAATTATAATTAATTACAAATTACACAATTCCAACTGAGCCCGGTGTACTCAACCAATACTGATAAATGTCTTGTGAACTCATCTTACAACTGGCAACGGTAAATGGCACAATGATAGAAAATACAATCTACAGCACTACCATTGATGTGTTTCCTTTTTCTGACATTGTGTTAAAATCAAATTACACTTCACCCACTCACCATTTTCAAGAATTGTGAGATTTTATTTTGCAATGTTTACCAAATTTCTTACAAAGGTTATGTGAAGCTCTTCTTCTGTTATGCCACCTGGATATTTGTGTCATTTATTGTAAAAACAAAAATTACGAGTCAGTATGACATCCATCAGTAACAATTCAGAGTCCTCGTAGGTTTAACCTTAGGGCACTAACATATATGCTTTTTTATTTAAGGCAAATGAAAACTAACTGAATGTCAGACATATAAATTAGAAGAATACCAAAGCTGCCCACATGGTCAATGGATTCCAAGACCCATCAAAGTGGCCTAACTATCATTATATAGACATTATTCACTAGCACGTTAACTAAGTTTTATGAAGACCCACAACCATGATTTTATTTTTAGCTACTGGTGTTGTACGTGTTATGAATATTGTATGACAGCAGATAGCAAAACTGACTACTCACGCATTTGCCGAGAAGTAAAATTACCCTTTTCGGAAATTATAATTTAAAATGATAGTATATCTTCGTGACCAGTTTCGAAATCTACAACATTCAGGCACTGCAATAACATCACAAACATATCACAGTGATGTCACAAACGTATCACGATGACATCATAAACATATTGCAATGATGTCACACACATATATACTGGGATAATATTCACAGGCATGCAACTTGCAACTGTAATTTCATTTTTAGCTGATATGTTTTGTATGTGTTGGTGAATATTAACATGTCCAAATCAGATGTATCGATTCCGTAGGTGGAATGGAAACTGCTTTTAACTTAATTCAGACAATTCAGCTGTTTGGTGGCTGCTTATGCAGTAGCATTGTAACACTCAGTCCTTGAACGAGTCTGTGAAACCACGATTCATTTAATACAGAAATCGTCACACCACTCTTGTCTGAGGAAGATCTCCATTCTACATTAATGGTTCTATTTACTGTTGCATTGCATTGTTCACTTAATGAGGATTCTTTGTGCTTTTTTCCAGAACTGCCACGCATGACCAAAGATGACCTGGTAGGTGAACTTCATTGTCTGTATGATTTCTACTTACAGATTCTAATAAATTCCTGTAATATGTGCTAGGCATTTCATGCAGTTTCAATAGGTTTTCCCTGGACAGCAGGAACTATCTGTGAACATTGCGCTCACCTGAAGTTATTCATATGGGAAGTCTGCTAATCTGACAGTCAGACTGATAACTTGTGAATTCTCATTAGGCCAGACTGGGTTTGAGGCAGCATCTTGAGATCAAAGACCAGACACATTAGGCCTAACTGGCATGCATTAACACACAAAGACTGGCTCTCCATAAACCAATTTCACGCTTGCTGAGTAGCAGGTAAACAGACTGAATAACAGCATGTAGTGGAGAACCGGAGGAGTTGTACTGTGGTCACAGAGACCTGACTTCTGTAGAACCTGTGTGTTGCAGACAGAGCTTGTAACTGTGACATGTTCGTTATGTGCAGGTGTCCATTACAACCAAGTGCTGACTTACCTGGGTACAGTCAAACCTGTCTGTGACTACTCAATGAATGGTCGAAAAGTGGTCTCTTAACACAGGTGGTCGCTTATTGCAGGTCATTTAACATGTGAAAATCTTGAGAAAGAAGGAGTTGACTGGTTCTTTAATGACAGTTCCTGTGGTCTCTTAATGCAGGTGGTTGCTTGAGCAGGTTTGACTGTGTTTAACTTATATATAATTCCAAATTAATTTTAATCTCTCTGATCTGATTTTTTTATGGGCAATGGATAATATGCCAGTTAATTTAAATTGAACAAAACAGAGAAATCTAGCCTAAAAGCCACCATGATATTAAGTCCGCATCAGAAATGTGACCACATTCAAACTCCCCAAAATAGTGATTTTAATATTGAAAATTGAAAAGACAAATAATTAAGATCATTTACTCCAACCATGGGCATTTTTATATGTGAGGTTAATTTGTCTCATTGACAGCCTTACTTGCACTAACATATATTGGTTAATACACCAGTTGTATAGAATTTGTAGAAAACTTTCTTTAGAAATGCAACATAAACACTAGAGTTTTGGGGACATATCAGTGCCATGTATTATCAGTAGTGATCGGCATGAATATGCTTTGTTTATCCAAGCAAATGTGCACTAGGTATATATTTATGAACAAATGCACAGCTCAACTGCTGTGAATTCTTGCAGCTTGCTCTATATCAATGACTGGCAATAACCAAATCAACAACCACTTGACAAACATACCTTTACAAATTCAGTGTTGACATTACAGCCGAAAAATGCTTGCAAAATAACCAACTGTTGATAACGCGATTGCTGGCAATGCATGCAAATAGAAACGCCTTTCATTAAACAGGGAGTAAATATTCAGTGCACACTGTAGATGTAGATGACTGGATGGCAAATGAACAGAGTCATTTGAGAGTGGGGTGTGTGTGTGTGTGTGTTTGCCTGTAGTTGTGTGACGAAGCCATGCACTAACAGGTAGCTGATTCGTCTGGTCTCTCATGTAGCCCACTAGTCTAGGTCTACAACGTGCCAATCACCATGGTGATTGTTATAAAAGTGATTAGATCCAGCTTGGTGAGTATCGTTTCTGGAGTTGTTTTTCGATGTTTGTGTTGACGTTCATCTTTAATTGTTGCTATAATATTGTTATAGATGTTACTGCTAGGTTCTGCTGGTTGTTATTAGCGATTTCCACATTTCTTATAAGCCTTGTTATTTTCGTGTTCACCAGTTGTTATTAGTTATGTTCTTTAATTGTTATTACCATGTTCCATGGTCATTATTACTTGTTATATGGTTGTTATTACCACGCTTCACTATCATTATTACCTATGTAATATGGTTGTTATTACCATGTTCCATGGTCATCATTACTTGTTATATGGTTGTTATTACAATGCTTCACTGTCATTATTACCTGTGTAATATGGTTGTTAGTACCATGTTTCATGGTCATCATTAAGTGTTATATGGTTGTTATTACCATGCTTCACTATCATTATTACCTGTGTAATATGGTTGTTATTACCATGTTCCATGGTCATCATTACTTGTTATATGGTTGTTATTACCACGCTTCACTATCATTATTACCTGTGTGATATGGTTGTTATTACCATGTTCCATGGTCATCATTACTTGTTATATGGTTGTTATTACCACGATCCACTGTCATTACCTGTGTAATATGGTTGTTATTATTATATGTATCACACAGTTCCTGCTCAATCTATTTGGATTTTAATATATTTACCAGATTTAATGTTGATACAGTTCGGGCAAATGCCCAAAAACCTATTGACACACCAGCAACAACTTAGGGAGTCCCTCAAAACATATATTTGAATTTTAAGCACCATGACTATGTTCATTATACAGTGTATAGACCCATTATGAAATTGTCGTGCCCATGGTATTAACAAATGTCAAAGTCAACAAATCTAAAGAACCATAAGTTTTTATATTGTAAATAAGATAACCTAAATAAAAAATGTTATTGTGTGATGAAAATGCAACTTGGGAAGTTTTGTGAGATCCTTATTTTTACAACTGACATTTGTCGTTGTAACTGGAATTATGCTATTCTTATTATGACTAAGACTAGTAAGATAAGAAAACGATCTTTGTTATCATTAATCTTATTGTTTTGTACGTTCGTTGTTCACATTTTCCATTGCCTCTGTGTGTCAGACAACTGTATCTAGCTAGTCCTTGTCATGCTCCGCCTTAATTTATAATGAGATTTATTTATAGGCCTTCAATTAAATCTGGTCAGTTAGCTTTCGCTAAATGTATGAAAATTTAGCTGGGCTCTGATAGTTCACATTCTTCATTACACCTCTGTAAACTAGATACCTATTTATGCTCCAAGTATCTATATATAGAAAGTAATAAGTGCTGGTATTGAATTGTTTCCAATTGTAGAGGTGCTTCGTGATGATGCCAGTGCAGTTTATATGCGGAATTACTGATGGTCCATTTATCACACAGAAAAAAGTCAAGCAGTAGATCAGAAATTTATATCTAGCATTAATAATGTCACGTACACAGAACTAACGTGATCGAAATAAAATCAGGGAAATAATTATATGAAAAAAATCACAGGAAAAAGTCACAGAATATAATGTCATAGAGAAGACTTGCCTGCAGCGAGATTTCAGGCAATCTGTCAAGTCTATCAAGAAAGGTCAGAACTGATTCCAGTTGTTATAATTTTATACTTTCAAACTTGAACATTTGTTACAGTGGTCAGGAGGTTACAGTAAAGTGAAACAAAAGTCATGGTTTTGGAGCTATGCACCTAAAACACCTTGCTGCCATTTGATGGGTGTACAATCAAGAATATCTTTCTAGTTGTTTGCGCAGAATTTGTTCTAAAAGTGGGTGAGAACGTTGATGACTTAGCGACCAATAAGCTAACCGACCCTCAATCAGTTCTTGCAAATCCATGCAGCTGAGACTTCGACTGACAGATTGAAGGGCCGACAGATAGAGGGGTATACACCGAAGCAACGCAAACTCTCAATCAAGCGATCTGTTAAGTAAGAACCGGAGAAGTTTAATAAACAAAGGCCAAAAACGCTGCATAAGTTGAGTTTAGATGCAAACAGCATGGTCATAGCCTACGGGTGAGGGAATATAGCCAGACTACAGGCATGCATGACGTAGTGTTAGCTAAAGGTATGAGATAAAGATGCTGTGTGTTCAACAAGGTTTTCCTAGTAAACCACTGGTGTGATATCCTTGATTTGTAGTTGCAAATTTATGGTTATGTTTTATTTACTCTTATGCATGCATAGGCCCAAAACCATGACTTTTGTTTCCTTTTAAACTATAGATAACATGAGATTTCACATCCAAGTCGGGGAAAATTGCCATGTCCTCAGGCTTAGATCCACAGCACATTCATCCATCTGTTGACAGTGTTGACATTGAATACAGAGAGATTGCCTGGCCTCTTGGTTTTGATGTGCCTCTAGGTTGGGGTTCTCAAAGGTTTTGATGTGCCTCTAGGTTGGGGTTCTCAAAGGTTTTGATGTGCCTCTAGGTTGGGGTTCTCAAAGGTTTTGATGTGCCTCTAGGTTAGGGTTCTCAAAGATTTTGGTCTTGTATTGTATTGTATTGGACTTCTGGTGGCATGTATGTGGATGTTTTGTCTGTGGTTGCAGGAGGACTTGCTAGCTACAGATGACTTGTTTGTGAACTACTTCAACAACTTCCTCTCACTGAAGGTGAGTCACTATCAATGCAAAGACTGTTAAGATAGAGCTCGATCTACAGACATGTTTGGCTTCAGAACACTGTTCTTAGATATGTAATAATAATAATAATATATTATTATTATACCAATGTGACCTAGTTTCATTTCGTCCTTTGACCCAGTGACCTTTCGTGTTCCCTGCATACAGTGCTTCCCGGAGCCACTGCGGTTCAACAAGGAGAACAGTGTGTTCGAGTTGGTGTCGGAGGAGAGGAAGCGACTAGCGGCAGAGATCAAGCAGGCCTACCGGGACAGCAAGCGAAACATTGACAGGCGCAAGAAACAGATCATCTATGGCAAGACAATCATTTGTCTGGAACCGATCGCCAAATCACCAAATCGGCCAAAAGTGATCAACACATCCTTCACTGTCAAAGTCTGTCTCAGTTTATTTCACTGTCTCACGTAAAAAAATTATGATATTAGCCATGTCTATTTGAACATTTTGACTGCTCCAATATGTGTTTTAAAGGGAATAACAACAACGATTGCTTGAAATCATATTATATTACATATTGTAGTATATTCCTATTTCCACAACACCGAAAAATTCATTAGAATTCCATTAATTAAAAATTCCAAATAAAGCTTTGTTCTACCGGCCTGCCTCAGTTATGCATATTTTCCTTAATTATGCATCTTGACATTTTCACAACGGACCAGTTTTGCATTTGTGTTTCTGTTCTTCTCACAGTACATTGGTGGCTTCCATCTTCTCAAATACGAAACGTTTCAAGTCCACAATATTACAAAAATGTGATGAAAGGAGTAATGTAGGAGCCAATTCAGTAAGGATCCGATTCCCTGGTGCCTTGTATGTGACTTCTTCGCTGCAGATGCGCATCATCACAAATATACTGTTATACCCTGTTATAATAGTTCTTTCATGTCAGAATGAAATGTAACCCTCCAAATGATTTGGATGAAAGTCTCAAACATTTGATCGACTTAATGAATAGTGATCCAGGTCACATATGGATGTCTGTAGAATTACAGGAGTCTGTGTAATGCCGCTGATACAATACCTCGAAAAAGCTGATTGCAAAATTGCAACATGAACTTGTGAAGGGTGGATGACATCGAGACGACTATGATGGGCAAGATTATACCAGATGGGCAAATGTCAGGTTTTCCCTCGATCTCATGATGACATCAGCCAGTATAGGAACTCCATGATCGCAGAAAGCACATGTCCCACGCTCCTAAACTTTTAATACTGCCACCCACTACAGTAGTAATAAGGACGTATTGTTTAACATAATGAATGGGCAGGTCGCAGATTAGGTTAATGTCTACAATGCAGTGGCCATTAGAGATAGAATGGCAGTAGAATTAGAGATAGAATGGCAGTAGAATTAGAGATAGAATGGCAGTAGAATTAGAGATAGAATGGCAGTGGCCATTAGAGATAGAATGGCAGTAGAATTAGAGATAGAATGGCAGTAGAATTAGAGATAGAATGGCAGTAG
>SDWI01000007.1:39124-84026 GCA_009193005.1 Lamellibrachia luymesi
TGGAAGTTACATATGTTCTGGCATGAATGACCTACTATAACAGGACACAACAGTATGTGTGGTGTTGTGTGTCTGCAGCGTGGAAGTTACATATAAGGCACTAATGAATCCTACATAACTCCTTTCATCACATTTTTGTAATATTGCTGCATTGAAACTGTTCATATTTAAGAAGATCATGGAGGTAACTAATGTACTATGAGAAGAACAGAAACGCAAAACTAGTCGATGCTGAAAATGTAGAGATGCATAATTATCGTGCACTCTTTAATTACAGGATGTTGCTAAATTCGTTTAGACACGGACCTAATATTGAGCAGCTATTCTTCTGGCACTAATAAAATACATAGCAAAATATAAAGAAAAATAAACAGAAATAAGGGGAAATAGCTGGACAGTGGTGTTTTCATGCCTGGATGAATAGACAGTTCACTAATTATAATGTGTAGATATGTTTCTGAAGACACAGGGAATGCTGTCTTTTTTGTTGAAGCTTGAATACATTGGCTGTATAATGTTGCATGATAAAAAAACAAATGCATATGAATGACAACACACCAATATAATAACAAAACGTGGACAATGAATTGCAAGATGGACTAGCAAAGCAAAGGTTCTTTTACAATGCAAGATTATTTATTAAAATTACTTCGCAGAAATATACGGTACATACGTGTCGTATCGAAGTAAAAAAAATGCTAACAAACATGTTACTATGCGGTATGCTGATGTGAATGAGTCACTGTGGAAATAATGAGAATGAGTAATGTTACCTGTCGTTTGTCCCTATTTAACACTAATGATAAAAATAGCAGATGCTATTCACAAAACTTCAGATTCACTTCGCAGATGTGATACTCAGTGGCAGCGGCGTTTATTTCTATCTATATGACAGTTGTTTTGGCCCTGACGATGAGAGGCTATTTTTAAAATGGTTGTAAAAAAGATTGCTCAATGATGCCAAAGTGGCATAATGCAGTTTCTGGATCAGTACACCCTAAAGTACCAGAAACCACAACAATTTTTATGTACCCTATTTCCAGGTTGAACTCTATTTTGTATAACTGGCAACCGGACTATATTGCTATGTTTACTTTCTGCCCTAACCACGAAAACAACCACCTAGAGCTGCCAAACTTCTAATATATTTACCATATATATATATATATATATTATATTTTATATGGAAGTAAGAGTAATGTTTATAAACAGAGAAACAGGATAACTGTTTGGCTGAAATTTAAAATAGGGAACAGTGAACAACAATAAAACATGGATGCATAACTTGTCTCACAGTCAACCATTAATTCAGTAAATAAGGGCATGCAAGTAGATACTTAATAATAAAAATAGTCTCATCAAAACACTAGCTAACTGACTTGAATTTTATCAGAGAACAAATTGATGTTCATGTACTGGAGTATTTATCTTTTCCTCCTCATTGTTCTCTTTGGGTTTTTTATTTTTGCTCTGTTTATTTGTACGTCTTGAAAATAGTTAAAACAAACTATTTAATATTAGTATGTCAGGTCTAAGAGCACTTTTTTAGTTCTTCCCATTTTTGCACACTATCTTTCTTTAATTTGTTATCCGAAATGGACCAGATTTGACTAAGATGACAAGACTCGAAGAGTTGAGACACACCCTATTTCAGATATATCCTTGGCTAATCAAATTTCTTTCTCAGGATGTTGTAATTGTATTTTACATCCATGTGCTTCTTGATATATCAATGTCCCAGTCGATGTAGAATTCCAGTGCTGGACGTAGTAATTTTCCCTTATGACGGAACTAGCATTAAATGAAAACAATGGCTTTAGAGCCACACTGTGAGTTATTTGTGTAGTTCAAATATTTGACAAAATGTGGTAGCCCTATCAACTTTGTACTGTTGAGAATTGTGTTATGGACGTACATAAAATGTTTTTCAGAAAGTTTAATTTTTCTGAAAAGTTGTATATTCTATAGCACCGTCTTTGACATCAAATATTTTGTAATTCATGCAATGATATTGATATTGATCTATCATATTTCCCTTTAGTACAAATGTTTATCTTCAAAATGGTACTCTATTTATATAGATAAACCAAATAAAAAAAAATATGGTAAGGTTGACCATTTGGCGGAATTGCCCTATTAATGTTCACCGCATTTACTTGCCCCCTGCTGCCAGGCTCTGAACCGAGAACAAGGCATCGAGTGGATCAAGGCAGAGAGGCTGCCAGCCTTCCTACAGAGCGACCTGTACCTCGAGTATCAACTTGCAAAGCTCGTCTCACAATCGCATGCCATCAACAAGAGCGAGAACCAATGTTTTATACGTCTCAAGGTCAGGGTTCGTTGCAGTTGTAATTGCGAAATTTGTAACTGGGATTGTTATATAATTGTAATTGTAATTGAGTTTTTATGAGGTTTTATTATTGAGCATTGTAATTGTTCAGGTGGATAGGTTTTGTTTTGAGTGTTGGGGATGCGAGAAGATGAAGGGACTAGAGGTGGAGATGGATCGGCTGAAGCAGCTCGTTTTGGTGTTGATGGGAAGGGAAGAGGTGGGTTGTGCCAGCAGTTCCAGTGGGGGACAGTGGATAATAAAGTAGGGGGAGGCGATGAGAGAGATGCCAGGGAGAGCCCACCTCAGCCTAGGAGGAGGCTGAGAGGAAGTAAGGTGACAGAACAGAAGGAGACAGGATGTAAGGAAACGGGACAGAAGGTGACAGAGGGACTGAGATGGGAGGGAAGGCGATTGTAGCAAAAGCAACAGGAGCGAAGGGAACAAAGGCATCAGTAGTGAAGACGACAGGAATGCTTGATAGCCAGGAGATGGGAGGTAAAGGTGACATGTTGATGGGTGAGAGGGAGATAGACAACATGCTGCCAAGTGACACAACTGCAGGACTGAATGCGATGGAAGGGATCCAACACAAGAGCTACTCTGAGGTAGTGGTAGAGGGGGTGAGGAGGAGAGCGAGGGTGTTTGTGGGGGACTCAATAGTTAGGAAGACTGACAGAGTGCTAAACAAGGGGGACGACGTGGTGGTTTGCCATCACAGAGAGGGTGGAAAAAAGTCATGGGTCCTGGCAAGGAAGGATCTACTTTAGTACACGTAGGGACTAACAGTGTAGAGAGGGAGGCTACAACTGCCATAGTTAGGAAATACAGGCAGTTAGTTAGAACAGCTAAGTAGACATGGGTTCATCAGATAATTCTATCAGGGACTTTACCAGTAATGGGAAGCAGGGGTAATTTTTATCGATATTGCCAGAGGATGGCGATAAACATGCTAGTTCAACAACTATGTGGGGAAGAGGAAGTTGGATTTGTGTATTTGTGGAGATGTCTGGTTGAGGGCTGACATGTTCATGAGGGATGGGCTTCATCTAAGTGGAAAGGGTGCAGCAGTGTTTGCAGATGAACTCTCTGCAGCAGTCGACAGTGGCATGGGTAACATAACAAATATTTTTGGTAGCAAACATTGTTTAAACTAGAAGTGCAGGGGGGGTTACTTAGAGGTGTTTCAAACAGGACAAGAGGCCACTAGTACACACAAACCAGCAACAAAATGTCCAGAAAACATTTCTGAAGCTGGTTATAAATGCGTGTGTTTAAATGCAAGGAGCATAGTAAATAAGAAAAACGAATTAAACATTATGATAGAAGATATTGACACTCACATAATAGGTATAACTGAATCATGGGCCAACAAAGACATAACAGATGCTGAATTAGGACTGACAGGATACGTAATGTTTAGGAGAGATCGAATAGGAAGAAGGGGAGGGGGAGTTATTTTATATACTAAAGAATCTATTCAGGCTTACCAAATAAAATTATAAAGGGAAGCAGAATGTATTAGATATAGTTTTGTCTTCACCAAATAAATTAGTGGACGATGTCAAAATACTCGAACCATTGGGTAAGAGTCATCATAATCAAACACATTTTGATATCAAAGTAAAATCAGAAAGTAAAAATAAAAAATACAGGAGAAACTTCCACAAAGGTAAATATATGAGAAAATACTTAGCAAAGCTAGATTGGAATAACATGCTGAGGAATAGGACAGCAATTGAATGTTGGAACATTCTAAAATATGAAATTGAGACTTGAGAGTATCATTGATCAGTTTGTTCCCTTGAAAAAACAAGGAAAAGCTATTAGAAAAATAGCGTAACACCAAGTTATGTGGAGGGTTTATAGGCGTACCAGAAAGGATGAAGACTACACAAATTACAAAGAGGCACTTAATGCAGCTACGAATGAAATTAGACAATCTAAAAGAAGCTATGAGCAAAAATTAGCATGTAGCATAAAAAAATTACAGCAAGAGTTTCTTTGCATATGTTAGGAGTAAACAAAACGTACGAGACAATTTTGGCCCACTAGAAGACAGTGCTGGAAATATAATATCAAGGTTTTTAATGGCGGAAGACCTAAATGGTTACTTCAGTTCAGTGTTTACCAGAGAGGATAATAGTTCATTACCAGTTCCAGATGCTAAATTACAGGAGGCTAAATTGGACTATTTAGGGCAGTTAATTGTAACTCCAGAAATGGTAGCTAAAAAGATAAAGGGAATGAAAGATAATAAATCATCTGGAGTGGATGGAATTCCTCCAAAACTACTAATGGAAGCAGTAGAACAAATTAGTACACCACTTGCAAGAGTGTTCAACTTTTCATTAAAATATATATAAGTTAGAAATACAAAAAAGTATAAAATATAAATACAATATACATTAAAAATGTAATTTATACCCTGCTGATGCTTAATGGCAGAAACTTTACCTCGTTTGCTACAGGAACACACAGAGTGATTGTTCGGTAAAGATCATTTAATAATTGTACCAACAGAAAATAATATGAATCAATGAAAAGGTAGCTTGGCAGCTAGCACAAACATGCTCATCAAGAAAAATACAATAAAATACAATTCGTGTATATCAAATGAGATATCGCTTAGTTGCCAGTACAAAGTTGCTCATTGAGAAACAATTATTAAATGACAAAAGTAGAAATAGCAAAGGTGGGGCGGTCCTTTGTCCCACCAGGCCCAACCCAAGTATAAAATATAAATACAATGTACGTTAAAAATGTAATATACACATCAATTATAATTTATATGTTTTCAACATTGTTACATTTTTACATGCATAACAATATTGGGGAAGGAGGAAGCTGAAGTCATAGAATTTAATGATTGCTCCCCCATCAAACATAACAATATTGGGAAAGGAGGAAGCTGAAGTCATAGAACTTAATGATTGCTCCCCCATCAAACATAACAATATTGGGAAAGGAGGAAGCTGAAGTCATACAACTTAATGATTGCTCCCCCATCAAACATATTTGGCAATGAAGAATATTTTTACATGTCATACTATTTATGACACATCATGATGAAACTACGGCTACAACTGCATAATGCATTGAACATTTTCAGTAACTATATTTGTGCATATTGTGAAACAATCTAAGACATTTGAGCATCAAGTTGGATAATATATAAACCATTGTCACACCAGTATATATTTGGTAGCTTATTAAGAGCTCATCATAAGATTCCTAACTGTACCTCTATTATATATATATATATATATATATTTATATATATATATATTTGAACCCAACACCCTCAAGGTGCTCAACCCAGATGACTCGTTGCACTTTTTCCACGATGACGCGACCGAGGACGCGGAAGATGGTGGAGGTGAGGAGGGAGACGGAAGTGGGGAGAAGAGCGGGAGTCGGAGCAGCAGTAGGAAGTTGATGGGGGAGAAACAGGAGAAGGAAGAGGAGGTTCCCGAGTACGTGAAGAAACTAGAGAAAGAGAAGCAGGTGGGTGAGGGAGAATTTGGGAGAATTGTAACTCCATATATCCTTTCAAAACATGTTATCCAGACAATATCTTTGATTAAACAACAGTGACTTGTGAGAACATTTTAGCAAGACTATTTTCGTTAACTTATTGATATTACGTATTTTACCCATAACATTTCATTAATCACTAAGCTATGCATTTTTACTTAACTTATTTTAATTTTAAAGCCATGACCTTTAGGAAGATAAAATGTACATTTGATATAGTTTATTGTGAATAATTTTTTTATTATTACTATAGAAGGCCACAGTTACTGTATCGTGCGGGTTTGAGAGATCACTAAAAAAATTGCAGTTTTCACCTTAAATCCTCGGCGATCCCCTACTCTGATGATGACTTGCACGTCCCTGTTCATGACATCATGCGTAGCGATTCTGGTTTGTGGCACCTCTGAGCTCGGGTTCCTGGGGGTTCCTGGGGGTTTAGGCACCATAGAAGTATACTATTGAGTGCTGCTGTCAGTCTGACCTGGTGTGAAATGTAATTTTGTTGCAATATTTGTTTTATGATTTCTTTGAGATTCTCACGAAATTGGTGTTTGTGAATCAGTGCAAGAAATATGGCTTTCCTTTAGTTTATGTGCCAGTTCTTGTCTTGTGTGTTGAACATGTGGCAGGTTATTAATTTACAGTATTGATACAGTCAGAATTTGAGCTAGGACATGTATCTCAACTTATTAAAAAACATGTATCTCAACTTATTAAAAAAACATGTATCTTAACTTATTAAAAAACATGTATCTCAACTTATTAAAAAAACATGTATCTTAATTTATTAAAAAACATGTGTCTCAACTTATTAAAAAAACATGTATCTTAACTTATTAAAAAACATGTATCTTAATTTATTAAAAAAACGTATCTTAACTTATTCAAAAAACTTGTATCTCAACTTATTAAAAAACATGTATCTTAACTTATTCAAAAACTTGTATCTTAACTTATTAAAAAACATGTATCTCAACTTATTAAAAACGTGTATCTCAACTTATTCAAAAACATGTATCTCAACTTATTCAAAAACATGTATCTCAACTTATTCAAAAACATGTCACTGACTGCCAACGCATACGCTGCCATCTGGACTGCAATGCCAGCCAGCAGTGTATGGCAGTGCAACGACTCGGACAAAGTAGTCAGCGCTACTAATTACAGTATTTGTTTTGCTGAAGTTGGCAGCTCTGACTCTGGTAGAAGAATAACACAGATGCTAGTTTTCCACACATAACATTTTTCACATATGAAAATATTTTTGGATCTAAATTTTAAGTACACATTTACTAGATTAATAAAAGGGTGCATTTATTGTTATGGTGATATTTATATGCACATGCATGCATGCACACATGTACGCACGCATACATATATCAGTAGCTCTGCCAAACACTAAATGTCTCACTTTTCTAAAGAGGGGAGACATGTGTCCCCTAAATTTCATTTCCTTGCTCAAACCCTATACAGTATGTTTTATAAATCCAGTACTTCAAAACAAACTACCATGTTTAAGGCACGAGTTGTACATGAAAATTGTAATCATGGAAACCTCCACTTGATGGAGTGAATGAATGTGACAAATAAAAATGCGACAAAAACAAATCCAAACACTCACAATTCATGCACCACCAATAACATTATCAATGAAATTATTAGTTTTTTATGTTGAAATACGAGAAATGCTGTGTGCGTATTACGACATAACCGCCCGATCCTCTGTTGCCTCAGACGATGATCCAGGACATGTTTGTGTGCATGAGCGCAACTAGCACCTCCAGCTCGGACTCGATGCTGGCGTACGCACGTCTCGCCACCGACACTCAGACGTCATCACTCGTGTACAAACGAGAACCACTGACGACAATGGTGCCATCAATGCAACGAGTGCACAGCGGCCGTCCATCCAGTGCACTTCCGAGCAGCTCCAGTTACCACCGCGGCCTTGACAGCGGCCTGTACAAGGTGCCGTCAACGATCAATGATGAGTTCGACGTGTCAGCCTACACGGAGAACCTTGCGATGGATAAGTCGGGCGCGCCATTCGTCGCCGGCAAGGACAACCAGTGCACAAAGGCAACGGTGCTCGACGACGTGTGCGTGATCGCGCACGAACCACAGAACGTGTCAGCGATATACATGCCATTCCCAGTGGAGACTGGTGAAATGATGCGATGCTGGAAAGAGCAACAAGCACAGGAGGAAGAACAGGAGCGGCTAATTCATGAGCACCTCGAGCGGGAACGTCTCGAGAGGGCAGAGAGGAAGCAGAGAGAGAAGGAGGAGAGGGAGGAGAGGGAGGCGAATGAGGAAAAAGAGAGGAGCTTGGCCAAAGAGCTGGAGGATGAGGAAGAGGGAGAGATGTCGGCAGATCCGGTAGCAAAGCCACAGGTACCCCAAGTGCCGCAAGTACAGCCAGAACAGCAAGTGCAGCAAGCAGCAGACGATGTAAGTTCACTTCAGGTTTCTGTGGAGCACTATTTCTTCTATCCAGAAACGTCCATATTATATACCCCTGGTGTGTTATTTTATGCTTCATTCAGCCTTTTTTCTTCTTGTCTAAGGCAGATGCCGCCAAGATGAGTATCCTGAATAGTGTAATTTTAATCACAGGATGGTTGACCAAGTTATGTAGTTATATTATTTTATTCAGTAGCTCTTTCTTTCTCTCTACACCCTACACCTCTCTTTATACTCCGTCTGTGTAGAGAGAGAGCGAGAGCAAGGGTGGGTGAACAGTTAAATATTAGACACCTGTGATATGTGTGTATGCGTGTGTGTGTGTATGCGTGTGTGTTTGTGGTTTGTGTGTGTGTGTGTGTGTGTGTGTGTGTGCATGCGAGCGTGTGTTGGTATGCATACAGAGAGACAGCAACTAAATGTGATCATGACGTCAATCTATTTGAGCTGTTCTGTGTAGTTGTGTCCCAGACCGAGACTAGTTGAGCAGGTCTAGAAAGTGTCCACATAAGCGTGAGTTTCTCTGCCACAGGAAGAAGTGCTTGCTCCACCAATGCCATCAGATGTTGCTTCTACCTCTATGTTACCCTGTTCATCATCTAACTCATCGCAATCAACTGAGAAAAGTAGCGACAAAACCCCGAAACTGGCTCAGTCAGGAACGACAGCATCTGTCACTCCGGCCGTCTTTGACAACCTCGATGACATTAGTGCAGCCGTTGATGGTACAATGATGAAGTACACGGTCGCAGACCTCATTGAGAGAGAGGGAAATACAGTGGAGTCGGAACAATCGCTGATCGACACAACGAAGCATCAGTACCCCTTCCAGAACCTCTCGCAAATGGAATGCGTCATTCCCAACGATGCCGTCATCATGGATGGCATCGCCGCCGTGGACATGCGGCCGAGTGACGACAACGTGTTTGATATGCTGCGCTCTCTTGCAGAGCATGCGCGTCCGGATGACAGTGACGACGAAACGAACTCGCTGTTTGATAGCGATGATGATTACGAGGGTGAACGCGATGACTTTTTCCGCGACCGCAGCAAGCGGAAGAAAGTGAAGCGGTTGACATCGACGAAGGGAATCATCGACTTCAAGGAATACATTCACGGCACGCCGGGGGAGGTCAACTGGAACCTGTGGATCGACATCGAACGTGCGTGTCTCATCCCCAACAAGAATGAACTCAGTAGGTGCGTTCAGGTGGTATCTGTCTTGATGTTGCAATTTATTGCATGGGTAGTGATAACACACTGTCTACGGTGATATACACTGTCCTGTATGGTGTGACGTTCACTACAATAAAAACTGGTATTGCACTATTATACATGATGCTTGCAGAAACATTTATTAAATAGGCACTTCCTGTATATTTCATTGCATTAGAGTCATCTGGTCATATCTTGAGAATTGCTAGTAAATTACCCTTTTATCAAATGCATTGATATTTTAGTTATGAACACATAATGTTGTATTGGACTAACAAGATCATTCAATTCAACATTCTAAAGCAAATTGTGCATAAAACCCAGTATCTTTCAACAAGTGTATAATAACATGCGCTGGGCCAACGGGTCTTAACAGATATGTAAATACAAATGAGGCGTTTAGCCACAAAAGGCGTTTTATCCATTTTGTGCATTTTAAGATACATTGTGTTTTTTGTTGCGCATTGTTGAGCGATAGATATGAAAACTGTTATTTCATCAGCCGATAGTGTGGCATATGTTTTTTTTTTTACAAAGTTTTTACCTCCATCACTGTCAACACAAAACTGAGAATATGAAAATACTAAACAACAAGACTACTTTCCAGCATTAATTTTGATCATTCATACTGGTTTGTGTATGGGCATATTTAACAAGATTGCCATCCCAAACAACAAGTTCCAGATGGCAAGTGGACAAGGAAGCCATTGGCTTATCAAGAGTCCAACAATTTTCTCATCTATGTGTAGCCCGCCCTTGTCAGATATATGTCAATTCTATTTTTAAACGTATTCACACTACTAGCATTAACACAATCATTTGGCAGTTTGTTCCATTCATTTATCACCCTCTGTGAGAGAGAGTACTTTCTCATGTCCAACCTACACTGCTCCTTAGTTAATGCTGCTTTGTGTCCTCTGGTTCGACTGCCTTATTTAAGTTTGAAGAACATATTCATATCAACATCATCATAACTGTTCACTGTTTTAAACACTTCTATTTGGTCTCCTCTTAGTCTCCTGGTCTCTAGTGTTGTCAAACCACATTGTAATAAGCGGCTTTCGTAACTAAGGTCTCAATTCTGGAATCATTTTAGTTGCTCTTTGTTATATTCTTTCTAGCTTGTCTATGAGTGCAATAACTCTTGGTTGGATTAATTGAATTGGGAATATGGTATAGGAAGTTGTAGGGTGAGCGTGCATAAGCCCAGGAATACATCTGGTTCCTGTAACTAGGTAAGACCAACATGAAGATTGTTTGCGGAAAAAAAAATTGTATTTGTTCCTGCTAAAGGCTGTTTGAATAAAACACTACAAGTATGTAGTTTAATTTTCCCTGTATAAAGCGATAGTTAGATCTGATTTTGAATATTGCATACAAGCATGGAGGCACATGGATCATATGACATCTGTTATAAAGATAACCTAAAGAGAATTTACAAAGACCAGCAACTAAGCTGATTACAAAACGTGGGGAACTATGTTTTGTTTGTCCTGTATAGAATTGCATATTTCACCGAGGTGTTGTTTCGCTGTAGTTTCCTGCACGCCATGCGAGAGCGCTACCAGGTAACGGGGGCGCCATACGAACTGTCGAAGGAGGTGAAGATAGCGCTTGGGTTGGAGAAGCCGTCTGCCTGGACTCTCAAGAAACTGCGCAGTATTCACTACAAGGTGGCCGAGCCACTTATTCTCTACTGGTGAGTCCCGTCGCAGTCCCACGGTCATCACCTTTGACCCGCTGAGGTTATTATTTGAAAGTGATGAACAGTTTGGTTTGACCTTAATACGTAAGCCAGTCGACAACAAATCTGAGACTTTCAGGTATTGAACTCCATGGCATCTGTGTTATATGTTTTTTTAACCTATGAAGAAACGATTGTACATAGTATATAAATAAAACAGTAGTGGAATTGGAAATAAGGGAAACTTTTCTACAGGGCCTGTTTACGGGTCAGTATGCACAGACTAAAATGGTTTTAAAATTGAAACAATGTAATGGTATTCCTAAATAAAGAAAATGTTGTACAGAGTCAATCATAGACACGTGAATGGATGTTCCTGTCACTGGTGTGTGCCTTTGATAAGGTTCATTTACTTCAACGGTAATGGCTACTTTTATGTTATTTGTACATAAGAAAAGAACCACGTGCAGGATGTTCCATGCCAACTCACCTAGTGGTTCCCAGGGGACCATCTCATAATTACTTTAGTAGTAGGATGGAGCTGTGCAAAATGTCAAGTCTCAATTCCAGATACTTTTGGAGATATGATTTATTGAAAATACTGCTTTTTACACCAGTGAATCACATTTTATGTTATCGGCCATTTTTGGAACGTCATATCTTGTCATTGAATATAGATAGGAAGCTAAAAAAAATATTTAGCTGGGTCCCAATTACTGAATATGTAATTTCAGCTTCATATCTATATTTCGTGACAAGATATGATATTGGAATAATGGCTGAAAATGTCAAATGTGATTCACGGGTGTGAAAACTCCAGAGACAAGTTAGGTGAGTTGGCATGGAATGATCTGTAAGACGCAACTAGAACATAAGCTGTCCAAATGAATGGATCGCAACATATACCTAGATTGCCATCAAAGGCAAAGGCAAGGTGGCAAGGAAACCATTGGCTTATCTAAAGTCCAACCATTTTTCATCTATGTGTAACCCGCCCTCCGGAGATATTTGTCAACTTTGTTTTTAAACATTATCACGCTGCTAGCAATTTTATACAATCTGTTGATAATTTGTTCCATTCATTTATTTTCCTCTGTGAGAACGAGTACTTCCTGGTATCCAATCTACAATGATTCTTTACTAATGTTACCTCATGTCCTCTAGTTCTACTATCTTCCTTTAGTGAGAAAACAATATTTCTATCAATATTTTCGAACCCATTCAATATCTTAGAAACTTCAACTTAATCTCCTCTCAACCTCCTTGTCTCTAGGATTGTTAAACCACATTCCTTTAGGCGTTCTTCATAACTAAGGTCTCTCAGTTCTGGAATAATTTTAGTTGCTCTCCTCTCCTCGTTCAAGCGTATCTATATCCTTCTTAAAATATTGTCTCCACGCTTGTATACAGTATTCTAAGTAAGGCCTAACTATTTATTTATACATATGTATAATTAGCTCTTTTTTCTTATATGTTATATTTCTCCTAATCAACCCAACAATTTGATTACACTGCTCTGAAACGTTCACATCAGCGCTTATTGTTACTCCTAAGTCCTTTTCTTTATTGGTAGTACCTAGAACAGTATCTCCCATTTTGTAGTTTACTGCCAAGTTCCCGTGTCTTGTGTGTAGGTATTTACATTTCCAAAAATTTAATAACATCTGCCATTTTTCAGACCATTTACCAAATTTGTCTAGATCATTTGTAAATGTTGTTTATCACCATGTTGTTGTTCAACATGAAAACATAAAGACAACAATAGTAGACCTTTATGAATGCACTAGGGCATGGTAGTTTGGCGGCAGAACACCGGACTGTCAATCAAGAAGACCACTGCCGTTTCGAAACTTCGGCAGTTTCATTAAGCCCACTTTGCCTGTGTCTTTCGGAAGAGACTAAAAGCCAATGGTCCCTTCTCCCTGGTCTATGCCAGGGGAAGTCAAATATCCTACTCGGGGTAAAGGTGTTCACCAAACCGGTGATCTCTGTCTGTAAGCTCACTAAAATGTTTGCTGTTGGTAGTTTTTGTATAATAAAGTAGTTTGTGGCGCTGTCTGTTCCCTCATAGCTCCGTCAGTTTCACATGTATGGGACTGAAAATCCTTAGGCATGCCCGGGGGCCTATTGGGATGGTTCGTATGTTAAACAAATTCAAAATTACACCAGGGGTGGGGTATTACGTCGAAGGAACCAAAGTGGACGTTTGACGTAAATTATGCAGCTTAGAACAATAGTTACATGCATTTGTTAGCAACGCTGTGCGTGTTTCAACCATTGTCACGTGATGTATGTCAAACGTCTACCGAACACTTCGTGAAACCGGCAGTTGTACATGACTTGCTAGTGCAAGGAGTCACAAGTTCTTACCATTTCTCCCGTGTAACACTGGGCAAACATACTTCACATGTATGGGACTGAAATTTTTAAGGTGTGCCCGGGGGTTCATGAGGTTCGTACATAAAAAAGTAATTCCCCAGGGATGGGGATATTTCGGAGGAACCTATATGTGGATGTTTGACGAAGATTACATAATTCAGAACAATAACAGTTACAGTTATGTACAAGCGTTAGCAATGCTATGTGTGTTTTCTACGATTGTTCTGAGTTATACGATCTACGTCAAAGGTCCACATGAGTTCGTTTAGCAAAAAATATATAGAATTTCCATAGAATATTCTATAGGATTTTTGCAGACATAGCTATAAAATTTGTAGTTTCAGTTGTTTTCTATACAATATTCTGCAATGCTCTGTTGAATTCTATAAAATTCTATACAAATCTATTGAAAATTTAAGTAGACATTCCATAGAATCTGTTGTGCTCTAGTTTTACTATACTTCTATAGATTTCTATAGAATTTTATAGAATTCTATCAATTAATTGCTAAGGACTCCTTCGTAATGATACAAATGCTTTGTGAAACTGGCAGTGGTACAAGATTGTTGGAGCATGAAGTTGTATTCACCACTGCCATTGACACTGCCCTACCAAAATTTTACTGGGTAGAGCAAGGAGTCATCAGCTCGCAGTGGCTGCTGTTTCCCGTGCAACCCCGGGCAACTCGGTTAGTATATCATAGTACATACCACAGTGCACCATATGACACTACACACTGTGCCATTCCAGGGCGCCGAGATACCTGGTTCACCAGCAGATGAAGGTGAACACAAAGAAGCATCACAAGTACACACTGCAGCGACGATTGAGAACACCTGACATCTGCACCAGCTACCCTGACCCCCCGAAACCGAACCTGATGCCCCTGCGTCCCAAGACCTGTCTGCCCCGCATGCAGCAGGACACCTCCCCTCTGCCCTCTTGTCACCCCATCCAGGTAAGTCCAGGGAACAATCAGTTTGCACCATGGGAGGTAGATAATGAGGTCAGGCCGCAGTTTATTCGTGTGCTCATGTCTTACATATTTCTTTTTAGAATTATGTTTTCCACAGGTTTTTAACAGGGAAGTGGGTATGATTGAGCAGTATGATGCATGGCTGTGTGGTTATGTAAATGTGCTTTTAATGTTCAGCACATTCAGAATGTCATACATGCAATTACGTATAAAATGTTTCAATTGTCTTAGTAAGTTTTACCTAAAAGGTATTTTTGACACGAATTCATCATCTATTTCAAAACAACTTATTGATCCTAATACTAACCTTGACTTGGACAAACATGCTTTCTCTGTAGCTGCGCCTACTATCTGGAATGAAGCCCCCGGCACTTTGAAAACATCTGAAGCTATAGCTACCTTCTGTAAAAAATTCATTCAAAAATTATTCCAAATTGCATTTCCACCTTCGATCTTTGGTCGCCCCTTTATCCGATGATGGCTTTTGCGTCCCTGTTCATGATAATGCTTAATGATTCTGGTTTGTTGTGCCTCTCAGCTCAGGTTCCTGAGGATGTAGGCAATATAGAAGTTTATTATTACATCAGACCTTCACACATTTTTTCCGTGCTTCCTTTCCACCTTATGATCAATTCCCCCATTCCTCTGTCCCCAGATGGATATCAAGGAACCGCAGATTCAGAAGGTCATTGCTGTGCCGCTTCAAGCGAATCCGCCTGACGCAAAACGGCCATTGCTGACGGGCAACGAGATCAAGTATGGCAACGACGCAGACGTGAAGCGCACGTGTTCGCTGCCGGACATCAACGTCGCTAGGCACGCGAAGATGCTCAAAGACCTCGCCAACATGGAACAGTTGAAGGTGCAGCCATGGGCGAATCAGGCGCACTTCATGCCACTCACGTCGAAGGAACTCGTCAAGTACGGCCACATACCACCACTGCCTGCGTACGTTGTTATTCGCTTTTCTCTGATAAGCAATTTCGCAAGTTGGGCACAGCCAAGATTGTGTTGGGGGCCTGGGTTTCAGAATCTTGATTGTGAGTATGATAACCGGTCTACATGTGGTTAAACCTCAAACAAATTGCAATAGCTTTTAGTGCTTATGGTGTCATTTTCATGTTCTGCTGCATGCTTATGTTACCAGAAAAAAACCGCCCAAACCTTTGGAATTTTGATTAAGAGTGCGTTTGATTAAGAGTGTGTTTGATTAAGAGTGTGTTTGTGTTTACAGGAAGCTCAGGGAGTCTTGGGTCAATGAGTCAGTCGTCTCCATGTTCCCTTATGCGGCCCTGCGTCCGACCGTCATCTGCCCACCCGCCCTGCAACCCCCTTCAACCAAGGCAGTGATGTTCCGGTCCTCCCGCACACCCTCAACTCACACCTCGTCCATTTGCACCCCGTCCATCGACCAGTTGTCGGTTGCAACAACGATTGACCGCCAGTCTCGGACTCTCACTCTCCAGCAGGAGTCTGCTTCAAACGACACACAGTCCATTAGGAGGGCGTCGTCACTACTACATGATTACGATGATAGCGTTGTGATGTCGGCAACACCAGAGGTGACGTCAGTGACTCCCCTTGCAGCGTCAGAGACACCCAAGGCGGGTTCAGCGACACCTGACATGCTGCAGCAGAGTGAGAATGTGTTGACTTTGTTGTCGCCAGACATTCCAGAGCCGGTCGAGAGTAACGTGTCTGAGTTCCTGGGCAGTCGACGCATGGAGGGCTTGCTCCAGGCGCTGGCCAACGAACGCAACTCTGGCCTCTATCTGCGCAGCTTTATCAAAAATGCTAATTGTGAGGTATGTCGTTGAATTGGGGGAACGGTGGTCTAGTGGTTAAAGCAACTGACTGTTGATCGAGACAACGACAGTTCAATTCCATGTTGTTTTGAAACTTGGGCAATTTCACTCACCCCACTTTGTCAGTGTCTTTTCAGAAAATATGCTAAAAGCCGTAGGTCCTTTCTGCCTGGTGTCTATGCGAGGGGAAATAAAAGATCGCATTCAGGGGGTAAATGGCTAACCTCTATTGGACTGAGAGTCTTCAGCAGTATATGGATGGACTTAGGTTGGGGGTAATTTGTAATTGCTGTTCAGGGATTGTTTGATTGCATATGTTAATGCCAGGCAGTAGGAACGGGGTCTATTGGGCTAGGCTTGTGTTCTTGGGCCTCGTGCACCCTTTAACTGAAATAAGTGAACAACCTTTTTAGAATGCACATTTGAATGTCCCACTTTCTTTCTTGATCGTGAGTTCTTATGTACACCTTTGTAACATGATTTTGCAAATGTATGACAATACCCTATTTTCACCCTTCTTCCTGTCAAGGACTGGGCTCCTTAAGAGTGTTGTAAGTCCTACGACATGTGTGACCACTGGTAGCTTACAACTGGCACCCATGCTATAACTATCGTTAGTATACATGTAATGTATCATGAAATTTCTATTGTTTTGTTATTTTGTTGATATTCCAGTAACTGACAGGATTTTGAACAAACAACAAATAATGTTGAAGCAATCATCAATGCCGTTAATTGTCAGATTTGGTGTGTGTGACGTTTAGAAGTTTTGAGTGATCTAAAACAAACCAGTCAAGTGAAGTCATATCACGGTGTTGTCCAGCTAGCTGGTTCCTCAAAATGGTGTGCGGAAATGGAGATGTAAAAGATGGATTAATGAAGCAATTCGCAACTTCTGTCGAGATTATTTCCGCACCCAAGGATTATTGGACTGTTTCCTTTAAGGAAGACTGCATTTGTGAATAAATGTATAGTTCTTTGTGTTTCAGCCTCCACCAGCAAAAAAATCTATAGAAGTTTTATAGAATATTCTATATACGATTTTTGCAGAGACAACTATATAGAATTAAGAAAATATTCTACACATAATAACATCTTTATAGAATATTCTGTATATCATACTTGCAGAGATATTTCTATAGAATTATATACAAATATATACAATTATATTGAAAATTGAAGTAGCTGTAGTGTTCTATTGTTTTCTATGCACAATTCTTTCTACAGAATTTGATAGAATTTTTATGGAATTCTATAGATTGTTTTTGGCAAGGGCTCCTCGTGTGCTTTCAGTCATGGGTGTCCAACCTGAACTTCTGGGAGGATCTGCAGGACTACCACATGACCTTCCACTGCGACATACTCGAGCCCTTCACAGTCATCAAGAAAGCAAAGGTAAGCACTTGTTGGCTGACCACAGCCAAGGTCTAGTTAAAGGCATTTGTGTCTTTCTCCACTACTGAATGACCCATCTATTAAAGAGTAGTTGGCTAGCTTTAAAGGTTCCTCCCAATTTGGTTGTTTTGCTCATATCAATTCAGACTTACATTGCGAAAAATGCAACCAATCTAGTATTGACAACTTTTTAAAGGCCTGTTCACACTAGACATTAGTTGTGTCATTGATCAGGCAACACTGTGTCACCCGACCAATTGGACGCAGCGTTTCTCGAAAACAACGAGAAACAATGCATCCAATTGGTCGGGCAACAATGTGTCGCTGAACCAATTGGACGCATCGTTTCTCGAAAACAACGAGAAACAATGCATCCAATTGGTTGGGCAACACTGTGTCGCCCAACCACATCAGACAACTAATCGCTCGTGTGAATGGCCCTTACAAGAGGGAAAGATCGTAAACCTCGAAACAATAAACAATATGACTGGTGTGGCTCAGGACAGGATGGTAGTGTGAGATTGTCTGGCACAAGAGGATATAAGAAAACGTATTGAAATGCTACTACAAATTTGTTATTTAATTTTCCTGAAATCACTGTACAAACTATTATTATTGTTTTTGACCAGGCCCGGTCAAAATTCAGTGGAAAAATGCTAAAAGTGGTCCGGCTCTATATATTGTGACATAGCTATTCACACTTTTGCATCTAACAATTAAGGTCAACTCAGTTCTTTTGATGATTTTAACAAGGCTGCCCTCTTATTAAATTGACTGCACATATTAC
This sequence comes from Lamellibrachia luymesi, assembly GCA_009193005.1. Classification (NCBI taxonomy): domain Eukaryota; kingdom Metazoa; phylum Annelida; class Polychaeta; order Sabellida; family Siboglinidae; genus Lamellibrachia; species Lamellibrachia luymesi. The sequence continues at coordinate 57,695 of SDWI01000007.1, forward strand.
TTAAACTACTCCTGCACTACAAACTTGAACATCAACAAACCTGATCCAAGCTGGACTTAATGAATTGTGGCGGGCAGTCTAAGTGCACCCATGATACGGTCGGTCGCTGCATCTTTGTCGTGGCAGCTCATCAACTCCAAGTACATCATCCCGAGCGCCCCCCAGCACATTGGCTGCCCCAAGGAGGTCAGTGCGCAGATCAGTCAACAGCTAGACCCCCCCTATGAGGATCTGTTTGACGAGGCGGAGGAGTATTCGTTGTTAGTGCTCTCCGAGGGGTGGAAGCAGTCTCTCCTTAGCGACAGCAACACCTTCCACAAGGTATGCATAATGGTCGTGTTTCACTAAGACTCGTCAGCTTGTAAGATCTGGTTATTGTCATAAATCCTGCCTGTGATTCGTAATGGTTTTGGTTTTCTGTACTTTTTGAGGGGCTTGGGGACCCATAAATCACCTACAATATGTAATTATATATTTTTTTATTATATTGTAATAGAGATAACTGTACAACATAGTATTTTATAGCAGTTAATCGTTGAATTATTTTTATCCAACATATTGGTTTTCTTAATTTTTTGATGGGCTTGAAGAACCCCTAAACTACCTCCAAATCAACTGAAATTTTACAGAATGTTATCTTGGTTAAAATGCAACTTTTTAGGGGTTACTCCTTACATTAAAAAAAGTTTTGTGGGACCCCCTAATGGGCATGTTCCAGATTTTTATCAGCTTGTATAATGTGGTTACTATTATAACACATACACCAATTATCATGCATACATCACACACCACGCATGCATGCACGCACGCACGCACACACCACCATACATACTGTGCAATTTTCACTTCTTCACTGGCCTGTAGGTGGAGCTAGCGGAGGAACATCGTTTGCTCATTCCCAGGACGGCCTACCTCGAGTCTCTTCAGGAATCAGGAGTTATCGAACAGGTGCTGATTTTAAAAGTCTCATTAAACTTATATTTACAATTTAGTATGGCTTGACAATTGAAGCTGATTGTACTTAAAATTTGACGAATGTTCACTTCTGCAGTCATATAGCAGTATAACAGTATTTAGGATGTAAAATAATTTATTTAGTATTTATAGTTCAAATAATCAAAATAGAAAATGGTATTGGAACAGGCAAAGACATTGAGTTAAAATTTAAAGATTTGTGATTATCCAAACATTTTTTTTAAATTTTAAATATCAATATTTGTTAAGCTTTGGATATCAGATTTGTTTGTAAAGTTCCTGGTTCATCAGAAATTTTGTTGCCTAAAATATATGTACTTAGACAATTTAAATGTTATTTACGGTACCATTATTGTATCATCAAAATAAGAAATTGGTCTTGGTAGTACCAGGTAGTAACTAACTTAGAACATGTTTCAGAGGGTTAACATTAGTGAAAAATTAGGAATGATAATGTAAGGGAAATTCATATGGCGAAATATCCATGGAACATGTCCGGCTGTGTCTTCTAGTCCGAGTCACTCATACTGCTGGTGCCACCTGTTGCCAAAAAACATGTCAAGGTTTGTTCTGGTTTTGCTGGCAGCACTGTTGAATCATTTACCGATGAGTTGTTTCGTTGTATTTGATGTTGGTTATGTTGGTTGTTTTATGTTGGTTATGTTGGTTGTTTTATGTTGGTTATGTTGGTTGTTTTATGTTGGTTATGTAGCCAGGTATTATTGTTGGAACTGAGGAGGGAAATGCAGACTGAGGGGGAAGATAGACTGTTACTTCTTGTGCTTCTGCTGTGGTTGGTTGATGGTGATGACCAGACTTACATTGTAATTGGAATTGAAATTCCAATTCCAGGAATTGGAATTGTTGAAAATGTAATTGGCATTTTGAATTACTTTTCGGTGAATTTTTCAATTACATCATGTAACTTTTTAAGTCAGATTATTCGCTACAAATAATCAATAAAATATTATGTGTTGCATATATCGTATTTGTTTCCCATTGTGTACCATAATATGCAGAAATGATATAGAATAATAAAAGATAGTGTTATTTGTGGCATTGAGTAGGCTTATGGTTGCTCTCTTCATATACTGTTATTTTGATTGGGAATTGGAATTGGTTTTTTGAGGTGGAATTGGTATGTAATTGGAACTTTAATTGATTTAATGTCACTGACCCCCAAGTCTAGTGATCAGCAGTGTTTCCCATGCTCTTTTATATTTTCTCGTAGGCTGTTTGCTGCATACAGTGCACAGTACGTTTGCGAAGCATCAGCGGTCACAGTTTTAAAACTCCACCCTCAACTGGAGCTTATCATGAATCTTGTTCACTGATGTCCAGATATGTGTAGTGTGAATAGTTTAAATAACTTCTGCAGTCTGTTTAATAAAAACATGCATATTTTTGTTAAAATCATCATTGAATTTACTTTAGTCGTTAAATCTCGTAATTGACTTTAGTCGTTAAATCTGATAAGGCTCAAAATAATGGATATCCAAATGGTAGACACTGCAAAAGTTGCACAAATGAACAAGCATGTTGCAGTGCATACTGGGAAGGTTTGATTTTTCGCAAAGTGAATTTGAAATGAGACTATAGCAAAAAATCAAATTGAGGAGGAACATTTAAATAATGTACTGTCATTGTTGGTAGAAATATGGTGAGTTCAAGAAGGTCTTGCGTTTAGGCAATATTTGCATAGATTTGTTGAATTTACATTGTATACTAAGTGCATACTTTGAATAGGGAAAGTGGATTATTAGCAAGCGAAATAGCAAGATGGCCGTTTCTGTACATATTGTGTTAAGCGCACGTGACTGACTGCAAGACAACTCACCTCACTGGCAATGCTGGGAAACACTGGAGTTAAGAATAATTGTACTGAAGCCATTTATATTGGTTGTAATAAAGTGTTTCATATATAGTTAATGTTTATATATAGTTAATGTTTATTTGTTGCTGTTCTGTGGTATATTGCAGCTGGATTATAATAAATTATTTTGTTGAATTCGGCACAAACAAAGAAGTGGTATCTTGTTCATTTCAGTCCATTTCATCTTTCATTAATGCTGGGTGGTAGTTACAGAGATACAAAATATCAATGTACCACAGGTAAACTCCCATAGTGCTGGAGGTAAATGCATACCGCATAAGTTTTGACTAAATTTTTAAATTAATATTATTGAAATAACCCCCACACAGTTATGTTTCAAGATTATCCCTACTAAGACCATGCTTTGATACGTCCGAACCAATATAACCATTGTTTCGATATTGTTCATAATGGAACTGTGTTTTGAGCTGGTCCCCTAATCCAAAATTCTGCCTTGAAATAACCCCTAACATGCAGGGCCCTTTGTATAACCATGTGCTCTGCTGCCAGTCCAAGAAGGAGGTCGCCCCAGCGGAGACCAAGGAGGCACATGCAGATGAGCTCCCAGGATTGCATCCCCCACCGTCACCGCGTCCACCCCCTGCACTGCCGGTGGGTGAAGAAGACCCGGTGTATGATGATGGGTTGGTAGAACGCGTCCCCGACAAGTTCCGCGAATGGAACCTTGAGAAGCTCGTTCACAACCGCATGGAGCTTCAACACTTCCGCGAATATCTCGCCGAGAACTATGCCAGGTCAGCACACTGTTTCACTCTCTCAATCTCTCTCGTTCTCTTTTGCTTCCCTCATTCTTGCTCGCTCTCTATTACTCCCTTTCTCTTGCTTGCTCTCTCTCACTCACGCTCGCTCGCTCTCTCTCCTACACTGTCTCGCTCTCTCTCTCATGCGCTCTCTTGTGACTCTTTCTCCCTCTCCCACCTTCCCCGTCACCTTTCTCTACCCCTCCCACTTTCCTCATCTCCTTTCTCTCCTCTCCCACCACTCTCCCCTCTCTCACTTTCTGTCAACTCCTTTCCCTGCTCCCACCTTCCCCATTTCCTTTCCCTGCTCCCACCTTCCCCCACCTCCTTTCTCTCTCCCTCAGCCACATTCCCTCATCTCCTTTCTCTGCCCCTCCCACATTCCCATCTCCTTTCTCTACCATCTCCCACCTTCCCCATCTCCTATCTCTCCCACCTCTTTTCTTCCCCCTCTCCCCCATTCCCCCATTTTCTTTCTCTCCCATCCTCCCCATCTCCTTTTTATCCCCTTCTTCCACATTCCCCATCTCCTTTTTCTCTCTCTCCCACCTTCCCCCATTTCCTCTCGCAACCTCTCCCACCTTCCTTTTTCTCTCCCCATCTCCCACCTTCCCCCATCGCCTTTCTCTCCCACCTTCCTCCATCTCTTTCTCCTCCCTCTCCCTTCTCCCCCTCTCCTCCTTAGATGGCTTCATCACAAATTAAATCACCTGTCTTTGCAAATAGAAACCATAAAATGCATGTCTGTTGTGTGCACGTATGATAGAAGTGTATGAAGAGCATTTCCATATAATCTGGCATCTTGCAGCACGGACCTTTCATGTTGGTTGGATATCGAGGCGTACCGGCGCATGTCGTATGCTGAGGAGAAAATACGCGAAGATAAGGCGCACAACATACAAACAAAATACCTGAACAAGAAGTACTTCTTTGGACCAAACAGTCCTGCAGGCAAGATCACGCAGGCTAAGGTCAGTGAGCAGACTGCTGTCAATCTGCAATGACAGATTGTTGCATACACACTATGCCTATGCCAACTACATACAGGCACATGTGAACCATTTTGAGATGATTTCAGCAACTGCAATTGAAACGGTTTATTATGGATATTACTGATAAACCATGCATGATGTACGTTCAGTAAGTAGCCTTGCCCAACGTGGTGGGCTGGTGGATATTATGACTAAAACCTTGACATTTAGCAGACTGTGTGTGTCCTCATACTTAACTCAGTTTAGGTTTACCTGTATATCAGGCCTAGTTGGTTATTATATGAGTGCTGCTAATTGTGTAAATGAGTATATATTAGGCCAAAGTGAGAGGAAATGATGCAACTTTCTAGATGTTTCTCTGTAAAACACTGTGTCCATAATCCAATTCTTCAACATTTACTAATAAAGATTCACCCAACGGATTTTTTCCAGTGATTATTATAATATTGACGGTATTCTAAAACGAGTTTTTTGGACTTCCTCTGTGAAAACATTGCAAACAAAAGTGCAAAATTGGATCATGTGATCAGAAGTTGTGTCATGTGGCCAGGTGATCTCGATGGCTGGTGGCTGGGGTAAGTTGCTGGACACGACCGTGCCGCCAGCGACACTGCTCGAAGCGCAGAAGTATGTGAGACAGCGACTTGAGAAGAAGTGGCTGCCGTTATTCCTTGCGACGAGTCGGTTCGCCGAGCGACAGCGGCCAGAGACTGGCCTTGATAACATCACAGAAGACCTGCTCATTCAGAAGAGGAGGAAGTCCCAAGCACTCTATAAGGTGTGTGCATGTGTGCGTGCATCGATGTGTGCGTGCTTGCGTGCATCGATGTGTGCATGCGTGCGTGCTTGCATATATCTTGAAGTGGCCTAATCTGTTGTTTTTCACAAATTACTGCCCTGTCAATGTTTGCAATATCATTCCCTATTCGGACGTTCCTTTAAATCTGTCGTATTGAGCCACAATATGAAATCAAATATTTCTTTTCTCCACCTCTTCTCAATTTATATTCTGTCTAACTCCTGATCTGCATTCTATGTCCCACTGTTGTCTCAACTGTCAAACATTTTGAACTTTTGTGTGTTTTACTATCTCAAAAGTGACGTATACATTTCTATATAATAAAGTAGTTTGTTACTCTGTATGTTTGTCTGTCTGTCTGTCTGTTCCCTCATATCTCCGCCAATTTCACATGTATGGGACTGAAATTTTGTAGGCATGCCCAGGTGCCCATGGTGATGGTTTGTACATTAACAAATATTGTTAACTCCCCAAGGGGTGGGGTATTACATTGAAGGAATGTGGAAGTTTGATGTAAATTACGTAACTCAGAACAATAGTTACTTGCAATTGTGAGAGTGCATGTTATGCGTGTTTCAACCATTGTTACGTGATCTACATCAAACATCCACCGAACGATTCATGAAACTGGCCGTTGCACATGATTTTTGTGGCGCGAAGATGTCATTGCCATTAGCACTACCAAACCTTGAGTTGGTAGTGCAAGGCGTCATAAGCTCTTGCCTTTTCTCCCATGCAATGATAGGCAACTGGGCTAGTTATACAACATATGTGACAAACCGTCTATAAGAATTAAAAAGTAAAACGTGGTAGTAAATACCTAACAATGTTGTGTGTTACGCCAATAATGACACATTGACGAAAATCATAGTAAAAGCACCTTCAACGAGATTAAATACTGATTTACCTCTATGGCACAATTAACAGTTGACTAGCGTGAAACGCTCTCCTGTCTGTTATATGCTTCAGTTGCTGGACAGCAAGTGGATGTCATCGTCGAAGGACATACTGACATTCCGCAAGGCACTCGTCAACCCCGTCACTTCGCTGCAGTTCCGCAGATTTGTCACTACAAAGGGTGACTTGTTCGAGAATGATGTGCTCTTCTGGCAGGAGATACAGAAGTACAAGGTCGGGTTAGAATTCCGCGTGTGTGTGACTCATAGGTTCGGCCTGTGTGACGGTTCCTGGTAACTCTATAATTTGGTTTACAGTGTTGATGTGTGCTTATTCAGATGATCTTTGATGTGTGCTTATTCAGATGATCTTTGATGTGTGCTTATTCAGATGATCTTTGCTGCGTTTCTATCCAGTAGTGATGCTAACTTTTACACGTTGGAGTAAATTCTTACTGCTCTGGAGCCAGGAGAAGATGTACTTCCTGTAGTCATGGCTAGATGTTCAGCCGATGAACTTTGTTACTTTGTGTTATGAAACAAGTGCCTGACTAACTTGCACTGGCCACACAAATTCTGCTACATGTGACTTACCATTATTGTGTGTTTCATTGCCAAAGTTACTCTTATGTATGAAATTGGTTGACGTCATCAGATTCAGCGTAAAATTTAATTATGTTACATTGATATTGAAAAATAAGTAGTTACCTGTCAGAATACTTGTTGTGCTCAACAGAGCTTTCGAGACCTTCACAATCCCTTCATCAACATTAGAATGCGCTGGTGTCATGTGACAACCAACAGCCAGATCACATGACACCGGACAACAACACATTCTAATTCTTATGAAAGGCCTGTGAAGGTCTCAAAAGCTCCGTTGAGCACAACAAGTATTCTGACAGGTAACAACTTATTTTTCAATATCATCAGATTCATCAGATTCCATGCATAAAACGATTTATCTTCAATAGTAGCATTCATCATGATCACATAATTTTATCAGACGCTAAATAATGCATGTGTAGTAAGAGCACCAATCTAATTTCATGATATCTCTAATCTTACAAGTTTTTTTAATTTCACTGGAAGCGCACGGAAAAAATAATCTGTTGCACCTTTGTGAGATTCTAGATATGCCACTGCTGTCTTGTAGCGTCCCATGGTGATGGCATGAAATTAGAATTTTAACGATGTAATTTGCCCGTTGCAGGAACTTTGCCATCTACATTCAGACCGTGCTCTTATCCAGCAGAAGACCATGGTGATCATTTCATGCTTCATCGACTCTCCCATCCCTCCGAGCCTTCAGGTGGACATCCCGGCCGACATGGGTGAGAGGGTCCTGGAACGCAAAATGGAGGCTACGCCGTACCTATTCCGTGAGGCACAGGTACACGTTGCTTGCTAGGTACTCCCTAAATAGCTGATCACTGCTAAACTGAGGGAGGTAGTAGTGAGTTTAGAGATCAAGATGTTTTAACAGGAAGAAGTCATAAATCAAGCAATTACAATAGGATCACTGTAGCTGAATATATTAATAATGATGCAAATCTCTAATGAATGATGCTATTCCAGTTGAACACTACATTTTCCATTCTTTGTGATAATTCATTTAATCACTGTTATGCATGCTTACCCTCCTTTATCAGCTGACTTTTTGGAAACTAAGCATAACTAAAAGAATGTTAATATTTTAATGTTAAATTTTGTAGAACGTTCTTTCTTACGGTAATAGTTCCTTGTTCACAAGAACAAGAAGAGTATTTAAAAAAACTTGTTAAATATTAATAATAATAAACCAGCTGAACTTGCCAGTGCACTTTTCGATTGGTTCCTGGACTTCAGTTGAAATTTGATGATAAGCTAAAGCAAAATTGGGTGAACTTGCTCATTCTTCGCCGAAAAGTAATACAGATGCTGCCATCTTTTGACAGTTGACTGTGTTCCGAGTGCTGTTTGCACACTGGCCAGACTTCTGCACTTTCCGCAGTGACCTCACCAAGAAGGTAGTCCTTCCTACAGTTGAGAGGAATCGACAACACGTCCTGAAACTCAAACACAAGGAGGTAGGAATGCTGGAACATGTCTGCATTATGCGCATGTAAGCAGATAACAGTTGATTTCTGTTATAGCTCATAGCTTCTTTTAGATTGTGTAATTTCATTCGTAGCTGCAATAAGTGCCCCTTTGTAACTTGTGTAGTCTTCATTCTTTCTGGCACGCCTACAAACCCTCCACATAGTTTATGTAGTCTTCTTTCTTTCTGGTACGCCTACAAACCCTCCACATAGTTTGTGTAGTCTTCTTTCTTTCTGGTACGCCTACAAACCCTCCACATAGTTTGCTTGTACGCTATTTTTCTAATAGCTTCTTTTGACAAGTGTTTCTTCGTAGACCGTTTTCCTTGGAACAAATTAATCAATGATACTACTGTAGAATTTCTCAACATTCTATTGCGGTCTTATTCCTCAGCATGTTATTCCAATTTAGCTTTGCTGAGTATTTTCTCATATCTTTATATTTTTCTTTGTGGAAGTTTCTCCTGTATTTTTTTATTTGTACTTTCTGATTTTACTTTGATGTCAAAATGTATTTGATTAAGATCACTGTTACCCATTGGCTCATGTATTTTGACATTGTCCACTAATTCATGTTGTGAAAACAAAACTAAATCTAATACATTCTCTCCCCTGGTTGGTTCTAGCATGTGTTGAGTAAGGAAGCTATCCTGAATTCAAAGTAGAAACTGTTGGTCCTCATCCCTTGTACTCTCTACAGATTTCCATTGTATGTGTCCGTGGTAAAAATCTCACTTCCTTTATTGCATTTTGTATTTTTCTGTTATCCTCTTCATTTATGTTTGGACTTCGGTAAACTAATCCAATAGTTAATGTTGAATTTCCTGTAACTATAAAACAGCTTCACTGCAATTTGCTTCCCTTTCTAATTTTATTTCATAAGCCTGAATAGATTCTTTAATATATAAAATGACTCCCCCCTCCCCTTCCTATTTGATCTCTCCTAAACATTACGTATCCTGTCAGTCCTAATTCAGTATCTGCTGTGTCTTTGTTGGCCCATGATTCATTTATACCAGTTATGTGAGGGTTAATATCTTCTACTATAATGTTTAATTCGTTTTTCTTATTTACTATGCCCCTTGCATTTAAACACACGCATTTATAACCAGCTTCAGAAATGTTTTCCAGACATTTTGTTACTGGTTTGTGGCCTCTTGTCCTGTTTGAGGTACATCTAAGTAACTCCCTGCACTTCTAGTTTTAAAAATGTTTGCTACCAAACATATTTTTTTGCTTCCCATGCCACTGTCGACTGCTGCTGATAGTTCATCAGCAAACCCTGAAGCCTTTTTTCCCATCTCCTTCGTTCCCGTCTCCTTCGCTCCCATCTCCTTCATTTCGGTTTCGTTCCCTCTCATCTCCTTCCTTCTCGTCTCCTTCCCTTCCATCATCTTCCCTTCCATTTCCATCCGCCCCATCTCTTTCCGTCCTGTCGGCTTCCATCCTGTCACCTTACCTCCTTAACACAGTAACATATACGCACCTCTTAACTAAATAGTACTAGAATTGCAGAACCTTACTAAAGAAACCATAACTACAAAAATGCATTTCAGTTGCAGTCCTGCACTTGTCGCAAATGCTGCCATAATGCTTTATGGTTTATATGCTTTGTATTTATTTTATTGAAACATTAAGTTATTAATTTTTCCTACTTAATAAGCGAATAGAACCTACTTAATAAGCGAACGCCTTTTCACAGGTTATATCTTATTATGAAAAGGCCAACCTCCCACCTCCCACCAATTTTTAGGACAAACCTCCCACCTCCATCTTCCTGACACACACCCCTCATATGTGTAAATAATGTGGCAAACTTGTCACCACAATGTTTTACTGCTACCATTTTATCATCAAATTACCGTTTTGTTGCATATGTTGAAATGTTAATTATGAATCCATATTATAATAATTAACTTATCGAATGATAATAGGTTTTATGCACTCGTTGCTTCAGAATGTTGCATTGGGCTCACAAGCTCACTCAATACAACATTCTAAAGCAACTCGTGCAAAAAACCCAATATTGTTCCATAAATATATAATTTTTGTGCAAGATACAATGACGGTAAACCAAGCTGGGATAGAACATTTATTAAAAAAATGGATGTTATGTAACGCGTGAATTACAATCACAAATACTATGCAAATATTCAAATCATAGCGTAATGTGTGCAATATATTACAATAAAGCTATAACATCCAGCAATAGCTGTAACATTCTGAATCGCCAGCTACACCTGTTACATGCGAGTACACACACTTAGAATCTTAAGACAAAGTGAAATAAGTACTAATAATTGTTAAACTAAAGTTTATCGTACATAACAAATAGAAACCTTGCAACAATATTGTGCTGTTTACTAGTCACACTCTGTACATGCAGTCACATAAGATTTGTTGACCCGTCAGCCGTCCCTGTTATAATAATCATCTAGTGCAATAGGATTGATGGTAATAATAGTATCAAAAATTACAATTCTCTATAGTGAATGTCAGTTTCCAATGTGGGATGTCACTGTAAGCGCAAGCAAGGCAGAGAGAGGAAAATGGGTGGGAAAAGAACTAGTGCAAAATAATAGCGTGCACTCACTGTGATGATCGAAATTCAAAGGGCAGAGTGGTTCGAATATTCTAGGCTGGTGATAGTCTGAGTGAAGTCACGTGACCTGTATATTAGTTCCCGGATGGTCACTGTCAGATGAGATTATATCCCCCACAAAAACCCAGCCGGCAGTGTGTACCACATCTGCCAACTGCAATAATTTAGACAACCATGACACTTTATAGTGATATGTTTGTATGGACCTCAGGGTGATAAGGAGGACAAGGATATTGACCTTGAGCCATCAGACCTGGAGATGAAGGACTCCCTGGTATCGTGGACCTACTCCCAGTACATTGAGGCATTGGAGAAGGAAGAGGCCTTGAATAAGACCGAGGAGGAGACCTTCCTCTCCTCAGCCAAGAAAAGTGAGTCTGGCTGCAACAGTTCACATGTAAACAAACCCGTCTCCCTTATATCATCAGTCCACGGTGGGTTACACATCTACTCCCTGTATGGGATCTTTTATTTCCCTGGCATAACACCAGGTGGAAGGGACCAACGGTTTTTAGTGTCGGTCGGTCCGTCGGTCGGTCCGTCCGTCCGTCCATGAGATACAAATGAAGTACCAGTGACATGCATACATACATTCATACATATATACATATATTTATTATATTCAGTGTTCACTGTGAAGAGAAACAGTAAATTTAACAACTTGTCCACTGTGATTATACAAATATATTGTAAACTGTTCGTTTTTCTTGTCTTTTTCAGTACCAGAAGCTGACGAGTAAGTAGGCTTTCATTTCTAAATAGCTCTATGCTATTGTAGAACAATGGAAACATTCATGAGGAAACCTTTCTGAGTTCACTTCAATGTTATTGTGTGCTCCATCATTTGAATGCTTCCGTATCTGTCCACCAAGTGGCGCTACTGTCCACCTACTGTAGATGCTGGAATCTTCAACATCCAGACACCTAACAGCAGTGTGGGGATCAATCACTATCTTACTTCCAGGTTCATGAGACACAAATAAACTGCCTGCGATTTTGAGATGGCATACATGTTAAGTTTCCCGGATTCGTCGGGAGACTCCCGGAAATCTATCAAATCGCCTGTTCTCCTGGACGGGAGAACAAATCTCCTCGGAGCACATTATGAACGAAAAGACATAATTAAAAAAAGTTTTCATTTAAAAATGCCTCCATCACCTAGGATCATAAATGTCTCCATCACCCAGGATAACAAACTTTGAAAAGAAAATGCTTTAGTCCTAGCCCTGCCAGTAAATATTATGTTAGTTGTTGCTTAAGTGTAATCAAATATGTAGGCTACTGCCTGCTAGGTAAGAGATTTTGATCATACCTTAATATATTTCAGGAGTTGAAACAAATGTTGTATACCATCAGAGTATTGTAACCTTGTTATATATTTTACTAGTCCACAAAGAATTTGTCTACTGCCAAAATGTTTATTAACATACAATTTAATAGTACATATGCAGTGTAGTTGGAACTAAAACTGATATCGTGGTAATTTTTAGAAGGGGCAAAGAAGTAAAATACTCAAATCAACGTGCAATTCTCTCATACCCTGAGACCCCCCAATTTATGTACAATTCTCTCATACCCTGAGACCCTCCAATTTATGTACAATTCTCTCATACCCTGAGACCCTCCTATTTATGTACTATTCTCTCATACCCTGAGACCCTCCAATTTATGTACAATTCTCTCATACCCTGAGACCCTCCAAGTTATGTACAATTCTCTCATACCCTGAAACCCTCTAATTCACGTACAATTCTCTCATACCCTGAGACCCTCCAATTTACGTACAATTCTCCGATATCCCGAGACCCTCCGGTTTATGTATAAATCTCCTACATTTGCATTTCTGAAACTTAATGTGTATGAGATGGTACCCCATTTTGGCAAATCTTTGCTCTCTGGAAAATTATTTTTGAACAGTGATGTGGCCTATTTGAGGACTACAACGCTTATTCTGTGGCCAGATTAACATTTCTAGTGGCTGGCTGGCAACTTGTGCATGTGTCAATGACTGTAGGATCCCTTGTGTCAATTACTGTAGGATCCCTTGTCAAGAAGACATGATGTAGTTGTGTTGGATGCCATTTGATGGGCAGCGTATTGTATGTTGAATTGCTGGAGGAAACATTTCAGAACTGGACGATTTTTTTCCACAGCAAATTGATGAAAGAATAAATATCAAGACAGTTGATTTTTAGGAGGTTAAAAATAAAAATTTACGAGCAACATTAAATAATGTTAACATAGTCACAATGGGAACAGAAATAGTGATCTATCTGTTATCTGCTGGCTGTCTCACAGTATTGTTGTCATTCATCAATGCAAAAATGTGGTCTTGTTAGAATAAATTGTAGGAAATTTCAAGATAATATTTGAAATGATTAAAGACTCATGAAACATTTCATAATCATGAGTATGGGTAAATGCCTGTTTGATGATTAAAAATCATCCTTAAAAATCAGCTTCTCATCTGTGTGTTTGGTTCGGGTGGTTGCGATAAATGTGATGAATGTCTCGTCATAGCCACAGGTCTAAGTGTTCCCTGGTTCTGCGTTGTAGGAGTGAATTTGATGATGATGATGATGATTCTGGTAAGTACACAATAAAATGATACACATCCAGACACACTCGTAGTTGACAGTTGCGATCCTAACAGAAATGTTCTGCATAAACCGTTATTTGTTGCACAGACGGATTACCCATATTTAATGGGTTTTTTATTTTAGGAGCAATACGTCCGTATCACGTATTTTTACGGATTTGTTCCAAATTTATGGAAAAATTGCAAGGCAGATTTCTGGCAAAACAGCTTAATTCATTCTGTGTAGGTATATTTTGTAGTCTGATTGGTGGTGAGACTAGACCTGCATTGCAAGTAATCAGATGGCTAGACAGATTTCCAACGAAACTTTCCAGATTTTCATTTGATGTAGGTAACCTGACACATGGTGACACTCAACTGAAATCTGAATGCTATAGGTCATTTAACCAATAAAAAAATTTATTATTCAGATTCAAACATAATTTCAAGTCAAAAATATGGATTTTAACCAACTTCAAAGGGTGTGTCTTAATATCGAACCAAGTGTCTTGAAAAGAATGTCTGACATCAATTGTAGCTGTCCATGTTCTGTTAATTGTCAGCCTCATTAGATCACTAAATTGTTAGGCTTTGGATTTTAATAAATTATTTCCTGTTTATGGTTTTCATTAAAACACTGCAATGTCTCCCCCGTGCGTGTGTGCATGCGTGCGTGTGAACCCTGAAGGTACAGTTTCCTTCTGTGTACACACTCTTGTTGCATATACAATCATTGTCAATTACATACAGTACAATAATTAGTCCCCCCAGTTAGACAGTCAACAGTGGTCATACCATTCCTTTATTTTAAAGGAAATTCATTGTTTCGTCCCTTATAATTCCTCTATATTTCTTTATTTCGACAAAATATTCCTTTAAATTCCTTTATTATTTTCATGGCAAGAACAAGTGGTGATTGTTGTATGATACTGTAGAAGTGTGCAGAATTCAATTATATCCACTTAACAAATTGCTAAATTTTCTTAAATTGTCACCAAGGAAGTACTAAATAGTGAATATTGCACGTTGTCTCATGGTTGAATGATCTATTGCTTACTTCTGATTTTGTGTGAACCTGTCTTGTCTAAATTTGACCTGTCTTGCCAGTATATTTCAAGGACTGGGTAGAATTCCTTTAAATTCCTTTATTTTTGTAAAAACAATCCTTTAATTCCTTTTTTTCAATGACTGTATAGGGTGTTAACAAATAAATGCAAACACACTTCATCATTAACTCTGCCTATGCAATGTATGACATACTTTGCTGATGTGACTTTCCATAGGTGTTTGGTAATCATGTCGCTATGCATGTAAAATGAAATAATTAGTAAATAAAATACTGTTGTAAATATAATAATGTTGTAAATAAAATACTGTTGTACTCGTCTTACTCCACAGATTCAAGTGATAATTAAACAAAGAAAGGTGGTACAGCAATTGTCATATTTACCATATTCGACCTGTTAAGCATATGTGCCCCAATTAGCGTACACCCCCTTTTTTAATCAGCAGGATCCATAATTATTGTAATTTGACTAGTGTGGAACAACTGAAAAGTGTCGCCATCTCGTGTTAGACAATTCACACCACTTTTCAGTTGTTATACACTAGACACATAATGACTCTACAACAGTTACCTTATTGTCTAGAGAAACAAATGTTGGTGCTTAGAAGAACATATTCCTTGACATTTTTCCATGACCAATTTTTTTTCGAGCACACTACGCTTATTAGGTCAAATACGGTACGTGTTTTTTTTTTCTGTGGATTATTCCACGCACTTCTTGTTGCATGTTATTTATACAGTTATTATTCCACGCACTTCTTGTTGCATGTTATTTATACAGTTATTATTCCACACACTTCTTGTTGCATGTTATTTATACAGTTATTATTCCACACACTTCTCGTTGCATGTTATTTATACAGTTATTATTCCACACACTTCTCATTGCATGTTATTTATAGTTATTATTCCACACACTTCTCGTTGCATGTTATTTATACAGTTATTATTCCACACACTTCTTGTTGCATGTTATTTATAGTTATTATTCCACACACTTCTCGTTGCATGTTATTTATACAGTTATGTGACCAGTTGTTGTGTTTCTGTTATGAAAGTAATTGACATACTTACATTAACTTTCAGTGAATTAGTTTTTCAGTTTTATAATCATGGTATTTTGATCATACTGATCTTAACAATGTTAAATTAAACAACGTATAGCTGAAATAATACTATGGCTGGAAATCTGTCAACACTTAACAATCTGCCGTTTGTAATAATAATTGTACATTGCACATAACTAGATAACTGATATTATTTTCCTGTGGAAATTTCTCAGTCAGTCGGAAGATACCCAGGAGAGAGAGATACTTTTACACATCATGATTGCCTCTTAATTGTTCAGCCATAAAACACTTTTCTCACAGCCACCAGCATCAGGACATTGAGGAAGACCACACAAGCGCCGTCATTGAAGACCAGCATCACATCTATCGCCCAGCATGTGCCCGTGCCCCCGTCCGCGTCTCAGTCCTCTCTCGTGCACACACGTGAGACCAAGTTCCGTCCACAGGCTCGCATCGTGCGGCGGTCACAACAGGTCGACTAGAATACATCACCTTACAGAGGCAACGAAGCAGCGTCTGAATGGTGGGGTTCATGGATGGGTCTGTCCTCGTTTTCACGACATTTGAAATGAATGTTACTTGGTGCAGTTTGAAAATATTACAATACCGTGAAGAGCCTAAGAGAAGACCATACCCTAGTAAAATAGCACCTACCACCACACATATACTACATGATTACGGATGAGCATGCTTTGAAATTTGCAAAATCAATATTTTATTTAATACCAAGGAAGAAAGTCAATTTAGTACTTATATAATATGGTGTTCTCCTTTTGTTTTGGTAACACAGCAAAGATGCACGCTATGCTCGGCATGATATGGTTTATGAAAGAAGATGTTGCTTATCAATGAATGATATGGTGGAATGCTGTGATGGCAATGCATTGTCCATCTTCATGTTTGTATTGTTGATATCTTGTATGTCATTACTTGTTTCTAATGTACACGTGTATATTTATTTATTTATTCATGAAATGGATACTGATTAACCAACGTTCTTGCAGAGTAGAGAATAACACCTGTTGTGCAGCCACGCACCACTTTGGTCACCACTTGACGAGCTGCAGTAAAAATCTGCACGATCATCTGTTGTTATGTAATCAGTGGGTTTATGTTTAAGGCATCCATCCTGAAATATGTCGAAAATCTTGCAAAAGCTTGTACTGTCTGTAGCTGTTAGTCTTCACCGAGAACGTCAGGTATTTGGAGGTTAAACTTGTACCATGTATATTTATGATGCGATGATTCAAGACAAACAAAACAAAGAGTTACACAAGCTGGCTGAACAAAAATGATATAGTTGACAGTGTTTCATATTGCTACGATTGTTTTCTTGACATGTACATCATATTAGGAAGATACGTTCTAATGTGTGTGCGTTTTGTTTCACAAAGCGTGTATGTGTGCCATGCATTTTGACGCTGGGGACAGAAGCGTCTTCTGTATACTTGCATTTTGTGAATAAGACGGACTGTGTAAACCTAAATCTAAAAATCGTCCACGCCTGTGAAGCACTTGTACATCCTTTACGTTACCGTGCAGTGCATGTGTAATTGATGTACGTTTGCATTGTGTATCCACAACTATTAACTGTACAAAAATATTTAATGTTTTATTTATTGACCAAGGTGCTTTCATTACTACACGAAAGGTGACGCTAGTAACATTTGTGATGCTATGAGAAATCTAGTAATAGTTGTATTTTCTACCGATATAACTGCCTTAGGCCTACTACTATGTTTAAATGGAATATGTAGCATCAACATATCACCGAGTACACCGTTGTTCCTTTAACCCTTGTTAAATGGTTGTTTACACATGGTCGTTATTGTCAATACAAACATGTAACCATTGTTGTCAGCTTTTACGGAATTAAAACATCTTTACATTCTGTTGTTTTGTCACATCTAGTAATTAGCGGTGATTACACTACGTGAGTTACTCCTCTAGTTGAAATTACGTTGAATGGGCAACACTCGCCAGGTTATCTGGTTATCATGTAGCGTTTGTTTCTTTCCTGTTTTATTAAGAAATTATCCACATGGCTCTCAAATGTTCTCACTGCCAAGCGTTCTCACTGCCAAATGTTTTTGGTGCCAAAATTATCAATATTTCGAATGATGGGGTGGACGTCGTCAGTCTCATTGAACATTGTGAACGCCTGCTCCGACTCGGCGTTGCTCTGACTCATCGTTGCTCCGACTCGGCGTTGCTCTGACTCATCGTTGCTCTGACTCGGCATTGCTCTGACTCATCGTTGCTCTGACTTGGCGCTGCTCTGACTCATCGTTGCTCCGACTCGGCATTGCTCTGACTCATCGTTGCTCCGACTCGGCGTTGCTCTGACTCATCGTTGCTCCGACTCGGCGCCGCTCTGACTCATCGTTGCTCCGACTCGGCGTTGCTGACTCATCGTTGCTCCGGCTCGGCGTTGCTCTCAACAAATGGTTGAGTGAGTGTCCTTTAACATGTCTCTGACGTCAGAAACAAACTAGCGACTTTTCTTATAACTTTTGTGTACTCACATATTTCATTGACAAACTAGCCACATCTCTGATCATGTAGCACTTCATTTTATGTATATGCTAATTTGTAGAAGCTTGGATGCATAAATATTCGTAGGAATATACAGGAACTGCTTTAATAAATTCACCAATCACTTCTCTCCCTGTATAGAAAATTCCAGGTAGTTTGCACCCTTGACAAAGTTTGGAGACCACCGACTCGCCAAACTGAACATATTAAAGATAATTGTCGAACTGGTTCTAATGTTATGATGCGAATCTTGAACTCCAACACAAACTTTAGGGAAAGCACTTGGCGGCACGCCCATTCTTAGACGTTTTACCAGTTTATTTGGTTAATATATTAAAGGAGAAACATGTTATTTCAAAAATCGTATTCCGTTCAACAGAAATACAGGTTCGTCTCTGTTCCCACGATGCACATACCTCGATCCGATCTTGTCACGTGGTGTCACGGCAATGACGAGTCGACGTGAAGTTGCAGCAGCAAGAAATCACAATGTAATTAACTACGATCGGCCACAAATCGTTTATAATTATTAATAAAAAAAAAAATCAACTGACAATATGTGAGTATAACAAAGACTTGTGTCTTAGCTAACGGCAATGCCTTGCACTAAGGGGATAAACAAGTACGTCAGTTGTAATTGTCATTTATTTCAAATCCGTGTCGGATTTTCTTTTTAATGCCGTATCATTTCTACTTCAATGATCCTGATAAAAATACAGTGAATCCAGGTCTTTAAGCTTTCTTATTGTTGGCCTGACGATACAAGCCCTTGTGTTGCTAATGAAGCAGCGAACTTGACACATCTGTTCATAAGGAGTCGACTTCAGAACCCGTCGCTGTCCCTTTACTTCCCGACTGTCTCGTTGTCTCATCCGATACGGCCGCCGTGTACGGATGGCAATGCTCCTGGGTGGAACATGAACAGATGTGATTAAGATGACCAAGTAACAACCATTAATTACATTGCAGTTGGATTTATCCTAACAATTACTAAAAGTTCTATTACCTGGATACGATCTCGGTGTTGTGCGTTCTTGACAACCGGCGTAGACGTGAAGGTGGTCCGCTAAAGATGTAATGTAACGTCACTGGTGTTAATAAACGAGCTGGTGTCATACATAACCTCTTTATACAAGTAATTAAGTTTTCGTCGTATTTCTTAGGAAAAGGAAACTTCACCACGATCGGCTGTCGATAATGTATCACAAATAGTGTTCATATACAAAAATTAAACAAAGAATCATTTCAAATTACACTAAATGTTTAACAGATCCAAGTTAAATTAAAACAAATAGCTCCAATCGGCAATTTGATAGGCATTATCATAAATATTCAAAAAGAATTGGCGCACAATGAATTAGAGTATAATTCGGTGGATTATACAACGATCTGCAATCATCACATCAAAGACAAAGACGTCATATCCGGCGACGTGATCGTTGTCGCACGTCACGCGCGCGTAGTAGTACGAAGTTACGTCTTGGTTGCTGCGTAACAGCAAATACCGTTGCAATGCGTAATATAAATAACCCAATAAGTAACATGACACAGGCCTAGTCAACTTCCAGCCCAAGTTAGGCTATTTATCACCAAAGTGGCACCTAGCCACCAGGGGTGGTTGCACGAGAGGTGCCCAGCTGAGTTCCCGCCCAGAGTAGGACACAAATCCTGGGGCAACTCTGAGCAGCCCCAGCATTCTTAGGTGTCATCTAGGCAGTGCACAAATGGTTTGGATCATTCACAATGTCTATTGACGGATAACATTTGAAGAAATTGCGTGTGCAGTGATTACTTAGTCTTTAGTCCTCTTGATATATAATATTTAAAAAGATGATATTCAGCTTTGGTTAATGTTTTGTTTTCGAATGAGTCATCTTTTTAGAATCGTTGATGCAGTTTTTTTTTATTGAATTGAATTTATTTTCACCACACGAATAATACAATAATAGTACAGAGTATAATAATAATTTTTTATGTATACAAGTGAAACTGAAAATATATATATATATATATTATGGATCCATTATGGGGCCCACATTGTTCATATTTTATATAAGCCGATGACACTAATATTTTATATTCAGGGCGTGATAGAGCACAATTATATTTGTCCTACACAAGTGTCTCTTTGTTAGCTCCAAGCAAAGAAATACTAAAATCAAAGTAAGAATAAATAAAAAGGAAATGAATAGAGTACACCGTTGTTGTTATGACAACGTTTTTAGGCATATTAATTGATGACAAACTAAACTGGAAAGAACACATTAACTTGAATTAGGTATGTTGACACTATTTGGCAGGATTGATTTGAGTGTAGCAGTGATTGTGTACAAAGCTTACACAAAAAGTTTACCTATAAATATTCAAAGGTGGTTTAATGTTGACCAAGGTGCATACTATGACACCAGGCAAATCAACAACTAAAGACATCGATACACTAGAATATCGAATCCATCCACATATTGTATAAAACTTTGGAACTCGTTAGAGCAAGATATTAGAAATTCGGTTAATATTTATAAATTTGTAAACGAATACAAGAAATCTTTGTTAAAGAAATACGAATTAGTATATGAATATTAAATTCATACTAGTAATGCAACTACTAGTAACTTATGTGAATAAAGTGTGCATGCAGTATTATAATTAAGATTATTAATGTATGATATATGAAGTAATCATCCAGGAATTAATCTATGTGGATAGCAAACAAAACTATCTGGAATCATGAATTACAAAGCAATATATAAGTATTACATTTAAGCTTTTTTTCATTTCCACTTGTATGTATGTATGTATGTATGTATGTATGTATGTATGTATGTATGTATATATATATATATATTTACATACATACATACATACATACATACATACATACATACATACATACATACATACATACATATATATATATATATATTATTGCTGTTTTTATTGTATTGTGGTGGAAATAAATGAAATGAAATTAAATTTGTGTGGCTTTTATTTGACACCAGTAACAATACAACCTAAACAAGTAATGTAATAACAAGTAATGTGCAATTAAAAGGAGAGCGAGAAATAATTGTTAATAAATATAATTTAAAATTATTTGAAAGTGCTAAGCAAGTCCCTTGTTCAATTCGCGGTATGTCCCATTTATATTTTTTCTCCTTCAATGTTCTTATTATTTTTATTTTATCAATTATATTTAGTGCAATTTTCGCTTTTGCTACATTTCTCTGATTGGCAATGTCAAGTCAAACATGGCTTCTCCGCCAAACGTATGCTCTTGAAAAAAATTCAATGTACAATTACAAGAATAGCAGATACCTCGCATAGTCCTGGTACAATTTGTACGTGCATCGAGCATGCATTTCGGTTGTAAGTATAACGTTGGATTAAAACAATTGATGTGGTTGTCTAAACTGCAAGTCTAGTATGGAAATCAGAACCTCGACTACATGGTCAATGAGTTCAAAATTGCGGTCACTTTATAAAGATATAAGGATCCGTCGATCTGGGATATTGCACAGATAATGCATGGAAGTCTTAGTAACCTTAGCTGGATGGTATGGAAGACTCGTCGACTCGTCACCCAATCAATGAAGACATTAATTAATCAAGCACGTTTATTCAAGCTAATAAACATTTTTACATAGACTAAGCTAAGTAAAACGCTTGAAATGAGTATCATAGAAGTAGAAAAATACTCACAAGATCATGCATTTTACTCCATTTTCTACCATGCTTAAATTAGCTAGATATATATTCATCATATTGATGGTAATAAGCAAATAGCTGCATACAAATATAAGCATAAATGTCGGTGAACGACTGTTATAATTTATACATTAGTTTATACATCTAGTGTGTGCGTTTGTTTGTAGGCTTATGCACAACAAAATCTTAAAATGGTTATATTTAGAATTAATCCTTTTTTCATTTTCAGCTTGCACTGTACTTTTTTTTGAGAAATGCAAACGATCGTATGAAAACGATTATATAAAGATATTTACCACATACAGAAGTTTGTAAACTCTGGCAATATCATAGGTCCAACATGTGTAGCATATATGCACTTTACGAGGTGGTGATGCTATGAGGTGACTGGTATTTAAATATAAAAAAATCGAGATACGCGACACACGTTAAGGGCCACATAATCTCTTCAACGTTGACATGTCAATTAGTACTTACTCATTACCGTAATCCATGCACACTTAAATTATAAAAGTTTACTAATTACTACGGCTACCAGCATACTCGATTAGTTCGTGAAGGACACCCAGACCGATACGCCGTATCAGTTCATGTGCCTGAGCATCCAGACTGCCACTAGCCCGCACATCCAGAGAGACAGCTGCCAGGCTTTATTGACAGAGCTACCACCGTCAGTGGCAGTATCTGTGCTGTTAGCGACTACTTTTGGCGGTTCGTTGAGCCGACCCATGAACAGCACGCTGCCGGAAGTCTTCTCGCGAATGAGGAAAAGGAACGGGTGGTCCTCCTTGAATGTCGGTTGGCCTACTTGCATTGACGTCAACTGGATGTGGACTCCGGTGGCTGCGGTCGCCTCGGTGCCCTCCTCGTTCACGTCGACGTACGCCTGATGGACTACGTCCGAGACGACCAGGTTTCGCCGGCCGTCGATGCCCGACAGGTCGGCCGTGCCGGCATCGAACACGTTCTGCATGCCCATGGACGTCAAAATGGCTTTCAGTTTCGACTTCTCCATCAGCTTGAATTTCGGTATGATCACGTCGACGGTGAATTTGCGCATATTGGACATGGCGCTGTTGAGGAGATCTACGCTGAGTGATTTCTCCAGCTTCGATAGACCGTCAACAGCGTTCGGCAGGAACACGTACATGGATACCTCGTCACCGGCGTACGGCAGTTCGACAATCTTACAGTCAAGTGCGGCGTTATCAGCGTACCGAAATCGCTCACCTTTCAACGTCATCATTTCCATGGGCACCTGGCGAGACGGAGACAGGTGGAAAGGTGCACTAACTGTGTGTTCCGTATCAAATGGGATCGACCACACACCTTTGAAATATATCGCGTTCACGATCACCAGAATAGAGTCAGTGTCGATAGCGCCCTCTTCGAACAGTTCCTTGATCTTCTGGTTGGTCTTCTTGGCTGTCCAGTCGTTTATGTATTTCCGACTCCCATCTGGATCACCGACAAAATCAACAGTTTTCAAGTTCGCGTCGTAACATCTCGAAGCGAGATTAAGGTACGTCTCCAGGAAAGAGAATCCCTTCCGACCGAACAGCCCGTTAGCAACCTGCAACGTGTAGTTGTTTGTCGGGTCGTTGAACGTAATAAACAAGTCGCGGAATCCTTCGTGAACGTTTTCAGTTACGTCATCCAGATTCAGCGCCTCTGCCATCTGCGTTTTTGTCGTTCCCTTGGCGCCGGCGTAGACATTCGCTAGCGCCGACGAGACGCTGAACGGAGAGAAAAATACGTTCTCTCCAAACAAGGCGATGTCGCTCAGATGTCTGTAGAGTTGGAAGGCGAACTCGGTGTTGGCTGAAACGACCTGTTGAGTTGCGGCGGACGACGCGCCGTGGCAGACGTGCCAGAGGAGTGCCACGACGACAGCTCTACACATCATCGTCATTTGCAACACACAAAAAAGTAACACAAGACAGGGCAGTAAATCTGCAAGACAACTTGGCCGATTGTATACAGGTGATCAACGAGGCGCAACAACACATTGGTAAAGCCTCTGATTCTCACTCAATAAGAAGGGATACACATACAATGCGAACGCTTAAATATTGCACAATGAATGGTGATTTTCTGTGGACCACGCTGACATTTGGTGGTCCAATACGAGTCCGTCAGCCACCTTAAAAACAAGTTTTTTTTGTGTGTGCTTCTTCCTTGGCAGAGCAGCTGTCCCTCTCCACTCTGGGGGCGGGCGCTGATGCATCAAGGACGGCGATGACTACTTTCTTGAAATCGTCTCCTCCCTGGTTGTATTTTCTTACAGTTTCCTCTGGGAGGTCATGCCAGAGCAACTCACCTGCTGCAATTCGTATAAAGAAATAAAGTTTTACCAACAAGGCTTAACATAAAACAGTTCGTTTTCTCTTTCTAAAGTACTGATGATTTTGTTACACTTTATGTAAGTAATGTTCTTTATGCCCACTAGATTGTGTACAATATCTCAACATGGATTGATTTATGTTAGTTTCTCACAGTCAATTAAACACAATTCAATTGATTTGCAAAAACGCAGACCTATATGGTAACACCGAGACACTGTCAACATTACGGAAGGCATGCATCATATTCGTTGAACTAATTCATATATGTACACTCCTGCTAGTAGCTAATGAGTAAAAGCAATGGCATTCAACATGAATTGTTCTCATAAATCCTGTTCGGTGACAGTGGATGAGCAGACATGTAAGGAGGTGACGTTTGTTTCTGAGACACTGCCATATATTGTTCTGGGGCTATGCAGAGTTTAACAGCGGACATGCTGTTCACCGTTCTGGATGACTTCCGTCCGAGGGCACAGTAAGAACAGTAAGAACAGGGGCACACCCTAGCGGGGAATCTACCCCATAACTACCTCACCATTCATATTGATTTCATATAACCAATAACTTATATGGCATACAAGCATTTAAACGAAACAAGAAGTAATCTCCGTAACGTAATTTCCGCGAATAACCATTCCATTAACTGTAGCAGCTGCACACTGTGCTCTTCCTTCTTGTTCCCTGCTGTACAGGGGTGGGGGTCAGGTAAAGTATTGTCGAGCCACTCCTTCTGTTCTTTCTTTCCATAGTTTTTCTATCGGCCGCCCCTCTCTCTTCTTTCATCCTCCCCCGATCTTCTCATGTCCCTCCTCACGCAGTCCTCCCATCTCAGCTGTGGCCTTCCCCTTTTCCTGCGTCCTTGATGTTTTTCCACTTCTGCTCTCTTTGCTAGTTTGCTTGCATAACAAACTTGCAGCTTCTGTTGTTGTTGTTCTGTCAACGCCACTGTCTCCAGACCATACAGGCATGCTGGTGTAACACATGTTCTCATGACTTTCCCTTTCAGCTTTTTCGAAATGTTTCTGTCCAACATGACTCCCTCTACATTTCTCCAAGCATTCGCTCCAGCTTGTGTCCGACTTCACACTTCTGCCCCTGAATGCCCATCCTCCGTAACCATTTCTCCAAGGTAAACAAAGCCATCCACTTGCCTGATCTCCTTACCATCCAACCTGATGTTCAACTCCTCTCTCTGGTGTCCCACATCACTTCTATCTTCTCCAGACTCATTCTCAGTCCGTGCTTCTCGAACACCCCCTTTCATTCCTCCAACACTTCCTATAGTTCTTGTTTGCTTTCTGCTATTATGACCAGATCGTCTGAACTGTTTTCTGGCGTTCACGTATACCAATATAGGAAGGTGTTTAGAAAGTTTGATAGGCCAAATATCTTAAATAAAACACATCACATTATTACCTTATTATCTTATCCACAAACACATCTCAACGACATTTCAAACGCTTGGATTTATATGACTATCATATGTTAAAAAATCAAAGACAATTATATTAAAGTGTTTTTAATTTTAAACTAGTAATTGGAACAAAAGAGATTTGGCTTCATCGGCGGTTGACGCCTATCCCGCACTACCGCGTGTATACCGTTTCCGGCGGCCTCTAAGAATTAATTGGTGTCGCAACTCCAGGCTTGGGCTTGCCTCGTCCTTACAAGTCTCTTGCAGTCGTGTATTCGCATCTCCAAGGGAGGCGTTCACCTAGGTAGACAACAAATCAGAACCCTAACCCCCTCGTATTCTCAAGAACCACAGCATCCTGGGGAGAGAGGAGCTTGCCAAGCCGATATAGATCTGTCCTGTGTTTGTATCGAAGCGCCCAACTGACGTTAGGTATAGTCGTTGGCTTATATAGACACGGTAACACGTACTGTGGCGTTACGCCTTAATACTCTAATGTGATTTACTTCTGTATTCATAAAACGACAAATCACAGTGTTGGGAATATGCGACAGCATATGTTGCGATAAATCATTGTTACGAACATATATATGTTGCGATAAATCATTGTTACGAACATATATATATATATATATATATATAT
>SDWI01000007.1:84061-94709 GCA_009193005.1 Lamellibrachia luymesi
TATATGTTGCGATAAATCTTTGTTACGAACATTTATATAATGAATAAATAAATAATCAATCGTTTTATTTTGCAATAGGTTTTTATGAATATTTCCAACGGCGACACAAGTTGCACGCTAGATGGCAACAAAGTTTCCTTGTTAACTGGGTTTTTTCTTTGGATTTATATCTTGTTAGGCATTGTGTTTGTGTGCGTTTGATAATAAAAACTAACTTATATTCTCCAAGTAATTGTTGACACCAAAGCATGTGCGTGGACAATGTTTTGGTGACACACGTTCTATCTTTTTAGCCCAATTATTTACAATAAAACGCTCGATGAGTGGAACCAGGTGTCAAATTTATAATTTTTGTAATTTTCCGGGGGAATTTAGATATAGCAGTCCACGATTAGTGTGCACCCTGGAATAGAGCTCTGACAAACTGTTCAATGGCATTGCTCTGTTTTAGAGAAAGCATGACGCGACAATTTGTACTGTTCTGTGTTTGTTAGAATTATTTCTAAAATTGATTTATCAATATTTTCAAACTTATCTATTTACATTTAAACTAATATTTTGCATATTCATCAGGGTATTGCTTTGAAATAGTAATACACCTTCAAGAAAAGATATATTTTCATAGTTGTGACAGCAACGAAAACTGGAAAATTCTGGACACAGATATGTGTGATCAAGTGTGTGATAGCAATCTGGAGAAAACGTCACACAATTCAACGGGTGATTGATAATGTGATCGAGGAGTTAACATGATCATATAACATAATAAGCACATGCAATTGTGGTGCACAATGCACGTTTATTAGTAAATATAGAACTTGCATATGTACGCTATTCCTTCATGACGTTCTGCAGGCGTCGTGCACCTCTATGGTAGAATATGTATCTTTTTTGTGTTTTATTCGCATGTTCCGTGGGAAGATGCTATTCCTTATTTAACTGCTAAATGCCGCCTGTTGTATTTCATGCAATTAGCATACGGCTGACGAGGGATTGTATGCTAACGATAAGTAATTGTGCTGAGAATGAGAACAATTTCAAGGAAGATTGTTTTTTTCTTTAAGATAATGGGTGGATATTTCTGGACCAATCAGAGCATGAAAAGAAACTGCTGAGCCATGCGAAAATGAATCCTTTCTTTTTCATATAGGTCCGTAGATACAATGTTTAATCCTAGCTTCTTTGGCAGAAGCGTTTTACATATAACAAAAATACACAACTGCACGAAGAGTAGCACTTGTAGGCCCTATACCAAAAGACGCTACAGTTTCTTTCCTTCAAAGAGTAGCACGTGTAGGCCCTATACCAAAAGACGCTACAGTTTCTTTCCTTCAAAGTTCGACAACATCCTTTTAATCTTTGTTTCCAAAAAGGCTTTAGAGGCACCAGTGTTTGTAAACAACTTGGTGTATTTTCAACCCACAGCAACGTCAACATGTTAGCCTTGGTGAAAAGTGATTTCTGAACAGCAGGCTGGCTGTCAAACAAGAGAATTTGGTCATTTCAAATGGGGACTAATTGGTAAAGGGAAAACAAATGCCACTTTGCCCCAACTGCAATTTGACCGTAAGACATAATCTTGTCTGTTTAAAAATGTATTATCTTGCTGTTAAAAAAACACAACTAGATTAGGACACAACAATGCATGGTGGGTATATATACTGTAAGAATAACTGGGAAACAATGTTGGGATATATACTGTAAGAATAACTGGGAAACAATGTGGGGATATGTACTTTAATAATAACTGGGACACAATGTGGGGATATATACTTTAATAATAACTGAGAAACAATGTGGGGATATGTACTTTAATAATAACTGGGACACAATGTGGAGATATATACTGTAAGAATAACTGGGAAACAATGTGGGGATATGTACTTTAATAATAACTGGGAAACAATGTGGGGATATGTATTTTAATAATAACTGGGACACAATGCGGGGATATATACTTTAATAATAACTGAGAAACAAAGTGGGGATATGTACTTTAATAATAACTGGGAAACAATGTGGGGATATGTACTTTAATAATAACTGGGACACAATGTGGGGATATATGCTGTAAGAATAACTGAGAAACAATGTGGGGATATATACTTTAATAATAACTGGGAAACAATGTGGGGATATATACTGCAAGAATAACTGGGAAACAATGTGGGGATATATACTTTAAGAATAACTAGGAAACGATTTGGTGCGCTATAGGTTCGATGGGGCATTGCATACAAAATAATGTGTTCTTCTTTTTGACCGTATGCCTACATATGGTCACAGTAGGCCTAATGAATTCAACAAACACGGAGAACAAAGTCCTGTTCACACACGACTCTGTAAATAATTTTGATGACCGGCTGAACCTAGAAGCATCAACTGCGAGGTAGAGTATACAGTTATCGAGGGACAGGCCGCAGTAGTCACTTGAAGAATCCACGTAAAAAGAAAAGGGCACTAGGGGGCGCTAAGACAGGATGGGACCAATATATGCGAATTTTTGAAGCGTATGCAGTCATGTGTCGTTGAAATTCATCAGATGTGTTAGCCTAACGTCGAAAACAAAATTTCTATGCCGCATATAGAACTCGGAAATGCCATCCACTGTGGCCAGGAACATTGGAGTTTTCTTGGACGATGCCCTATGCACGGGTGTCATGTGGCACAATTCCATCAACATAATATTGGCAGAATACAAAATCTTTTTTCCGAAAAACCACTGATATGGTGGTGCATATGCGATATATCGCCTTGATAATGAAAATGGCCTGCTCTGCAACATTTCTGGCCATCTTCTCACCAGACTAGAGAATGTGCAAAATTCTTCAGCCTGTTTTATAGCCAGAACTAAGAAACACGGTCACATCGCACCTATTCTTATCAACCTACACTGGTTGCCCATGAAACAGCGCATCGAATACAAGCTGCTCCTGCTCACGTTCCGCAGCTAACACGGTTTGGCTGCGTCATATGATCTGACCGCCCGCTGCCACGCTCCGCTGACACTTACGTGCTGGATGTCCCACGCTGAAGTCTCTGTATTCAGGTGACAGCGCTTTCTCGCAGGCAGCACCGCACCTCTGGAATAATCTCCTTCTTGCCATGCGTACCACAGCCATAGTAGCTTCAAGAAGCAACTAAGACTGTGTTTACGATTCTTCCGTTTAAACGTGGTTTTTCTCTTGAAATGTGTATACATAACAAATTAACGTCCTTTTCTCTTGAAATGTGTATACATACATTTTTAACGTGTTTTTTCTCTTTAAATGTGTGTACATTTTATGCAAGATATAAATTCATGTCACTGTTACTTCAAGGACAGTGTTAACTTTTAACATATTTTAATTTAATTAGAGGACTCCTGCAATGCACATAATTGTAACCATGACAATGGACGTTACCATTACCGGCGACTTAACCATATAACAAAGACAATTCTTCCTACATGGTACATATGAATGGTCAGTGGGGATTTCCGATGGTTTTTCTTTCTTTTCTTTATTTATAATACTGTATCGACGAGTATCGAAGAACAAACTCTACATGAGTCTTATTTTACTAAGCGTAACAAATATGGGCCACGGATACCACTACCCCCAGCATGGGACGTTACAGATTTGTTAGCAACTCACAACCTGACAAATCATGTCCGGTCGTAAATTATTCACCTGCAAGTCAAGTCTCAAATCAATGACGTCCAAGTCAAGCATTGAGCCATCTTTCTGAATTCCAAGTAAAATCCAAAGTGACCATGGCTCACCAATCGCCGTGATTGTTGTGGTTTGTCTGAGGTAATTGTTAAATTTATGTGGATGCTGCCCGGCCACAACATTAGCCAGCTATTATACTAAGTACCATATAATAATTAATCTATTCGGCGCGACCTGTCACAACAATTTGGCACCAAACATGCGTAAAACAAGTCGAGTCGAGTTAGCCCCAACGACTAGAGTCAAGAAGTTATAAATTCAACACTAGAGCTAGAGAAGAGGTGAGCATAGACCAACAAGAGATGTTTGCGCAGTGGCTGCCGCGTATGGGATGCAGGACAGTACGTTAAGTCATGGGATACCCGACACCGGTGATGCAGTCCTGAGCTAACTCGTATTCAAATTAGTGGATGCCCATGTTTGATTGTCCAGATCTTGCCTCGCCAACTCCCAGAGACAGTACCGTTAGTAAAATGTATTTTAGCCAGTGTTTAGAAGATTATCATCCAAAGCAAACAACCCATGTGACAAGTGGAGAAGGAAGCCGTTGGCTTATAGAGAGTCTAACGTTCATGTAGTTTCAGCGAGTAAACGTCGTGCCCTAAATCCATAAAATTAAGCTTACCATCACTTTGCGGTAGGAATTGCCTGCGTCAAACGCATGACTTGCGTGTCGTCCATAAAAAATCTGACAGGCGGGAAATTAATCCTGAGATCCGGCTCACAGCGTGACAGCACGGCAGCTTCCAATTCGGTTGATAACGTCGCGATAACGTTGTGTCAGTGTGCTAATTTGGCAACTTCCACGGCACACTCTTTGGAGTGGTAATAAGCTTGCATACTGCCATAATGATCCATTCGGTTATAGTCGTATGTTAACACTGTTGGCGATGTAAATTGGACCTACCTGTGTGTCGGCGAATACGGATAACTAGTTAGCCCAGGCGTAAAAGGGATACATGTGCTATTTATAAATATTATGGTCGGGAAAAAACTGCATGCGTTGGGCCAACCTCCGCGCATGTGTTTGCATTAAAAGTACATATATGGTGAATGGCGCCACTTCTTTGGTGCCAGATACCTTTGGTGCTGCGATGTTGGAGCAATGATAAGAAATTAAACCTAGGTGGTATATTTACCTATTCAGCTGGATTGCCTTGGTATATGGTGTTGGCGAGTGTTCAGTTGCTGGCTGTAGAAGAATGTCTCTAGACCCATATGCATTTCAAAAACACCTTGGTGTAGAGAAATGGCTAAGTCAACTAAATATGTCAAAGTTACACTGTGGATGGCGCCTTTAAACTGCGTTTTGTGGTGTACACCATATATATGCATATCGCGTTCTCCACAATACTAGGCACTTGTTGGGGGGGGGGGTACAAACACCTCCAACATTACAAGCTCAAAATAAAAAATACGTTTCCAAACTAATTAGGACTTGGTCTCAACCAACTGTGAGATTAAAATATACTTTCGTTTCGTTACACATCGGATGAGGACACCAAACACATTTCGGTTCAAAGTTTGTGACATCACTTCCTTCATCACTTCCTGCCTGACACTGCTGTCGTCGAGCAATGAGATAAACGGGGGACACCTGTAACGGAGCGAAAGTGACCGCAATTGTGTTAGTTACAAATGGAAACAAACAAAGATAGAAACTATTCACCTGACCCTGCCACTGTCATTCTTTTATTTTGGAACGAAATGTAACTAACGGAAGGTACGTTTTGCTTCATTATTAAAACAAACCTTTTTCTACGGTTTTCTACGATCACATTTGGTGTTTTTTACATCAATTAGTAATTCAAACAACAAAAGTCATGGTAATGGTTAATTATATTTGTATTTGTACACGGAGCTTACAGTTTTTGCACAATTAACATGGTAAATGCGTTCAACGTCCAACACAAAATCCACAGAATTTGGCAGACTGAATGTATAGTGTGTGAATAATTGTAATAACATCCGTAGTCGATTTAATAAAAGATGTGTTCAAATTATCGAAAGAATTGACTTTAGTTGTTAGTTCTGGTAAGGCTCAAAATACTAGATATCCAAAATGGTAAACACTTTGCAGGTCAATGCCGATCATGGGCGTGACTTCCATCCTCTCGCAGATCAAATTTCACCAAGGGTGAAATTCGTGAGTTTTCAGTGGTTCCATTTTCACTTCAATTAATGTTTGACCAAACATTAAGTGATTTAATAGTTTGCCAGATCATTTCCAAAAACGAGCAAGCATGCTGCACTGGATACTAGGTAGGTTTAATATTTCGCAAGATGAATTTGAAATTAGACTAGCAAAAAAGTAGAATTGAGGTGTCAACTTTAATTTTTTTACTTAGAATGACATCTTAGACCATGACAATTACAACCACTTTTTTCTCATGAAAGTAGTCAGTTAGCATAGAATGGCAGTGAATCACAATATCCAAAAGTTATGAAAAACATACTTTTAACTCACATTTTCTGACAAATTACATCTAACTGTACGGCAATCGTGGTCTAATAGCTTGTTCACTCATTGGGTGACACCGAGTAACTGTCGCTGCTGTAGTTTCCTGGGAAACATGTGTGGCTCAACTACCCCAGTCCATAAATAAGCCACACCCCCACACCAATAGCTGTCAATAGCTTTAAAGATGTCTACGCATGCGCGGAGGTTGGCCCAATATAAACAGTATAAACAGCACATCGCGTTTCCGCCGAGGTTAGTGCCTGCGTCTGATCAGCTCGACATACAAGTAGGTCAAGTATACGTCGCCAGCCGTGTAGACATACAGGAACTATAACGGTATGTTTCTTATGAAGTTATGTGAGCGTGCATGCTTTATACCGCTCAAAAGATTGTGCCCTGGAAGCCGTTAAACCAACACACTGAGTTATCTACTGCTGTAGTTTTATAGATTGCAGTAGTTTGGTGCGTTTGGAAGCTGCTGCATGCGTTGCCACGCTTTCACTGGCACCGTACGAGTTACGTTCCACGCTTTCACTGGCACCGTACGAGTTACGCAGAGCTGAACAGTCGTTGGACTCTCGATAAGCCAATGGCTTCCTTGTCTACTTGCAATCTGGAGTTTTTGGTATCGATGGCAATCTTGTCAAACCGTGTTAATACGTTTTACTAACGCTACTGCCTCTGAGAGTTGGCCAGGCCGTCCGCCATAAATTAACTTAGGACTGCAACAGGGGTGTCGGGTTTCCCATGACCTAACCCTCACCCTGTATCCTCGACGCGGCAGCGGCTGCGCAGACATGGCTGTCTTGTTTGTATGCGCCGAGTTTTTCTTCAGCATTGGCGCCCATGTGTTTTAGGCTTACAACGTCCTATGTTGGGTGGTGGTGTCTACGTACAACGCGTATTACGCTTAGTTAGTTAATCATTGCCAATCTCATCGCTAGATGTGTAGGCCTACTACTCAGCTTTGCTACGGAAGGGGAGTTGCGTTTGTTATCTCGTTAAGTCTCCGTGGCTACAACTGTTTGCTATGAAGGGAACTATCACACGCCAACCACACCAGGCGTCGTTCTATCGATACATAAACTAAGCAATACGCGCCCACACCACATCCAACAACCTCACTACATAGCGCAACGCTACGGTGAGTAAACTTCAGCATTAATTAATATCAATTTCATGAACCAAATTGTGATGATGCTGTGAAAGCGCATTCCCCCTGCAAACAACTACGATAAGGAAACTTACATTGACGATGCAATGAGTAAATTACAGCTGTAATTGACGTAGCTGTGATTAATCAATTGTAATTTAAGTTTTGTAATTGTAGCTGAAAAATACAAAATCACCCTAACTGAAGTACGATTGTACACGTCTAATTGATCATTGTACACGTCTAATTGATCATTGTAACTGCCTCCCGGCACTCTTGTTGGTATTCGCCATAATAAGACTCTTCATCACAGGACACTTTTGTTGAATGACAGACTCGCTGCGAAGGACAATAATACCCTCGATCGGCACTCGTTGAGCGCCCCGTGTAGACATCGATCCTTCAGTGACGTCGTGGTTTATACAGCCACTGCCTGACTGCTTAGTTACCCATTTCTTGAACGATATCCTCAAACACCATGATCAAGAGAGCTGGAGTCAGAACTGGAGACGCAAACAAAGGCCAACATATGTTGCTTAAGTTGATTGTATACGCAAACAGCCTGGCCATTTGGTATTAGCAAGTAGAAGTATCTGATCATTGTGTGTGTGTGTCCGTTCTTGTTCTACAAACCATGCTGCACACCGCATTGTCATTTGTTGGTCCAACAAGTAAATCGTTAGTTGGTCCTTCGTATCGAGTGAGAATCCAAGGCTTTACCGATGTGTTGTTGCGCCTCGTTGATCACCTGTATAGAATCGGCCACGTTGACCTGAAGATTTACTGCCCTGTCGTATGTTGCAGATGACGATGATGTGTAGAGCTGTCGTCGTGGCACTCCTCTGGCACGTCTGCCACGGCGCGTCGTCCGCCGCAACTCAACAGGTCGTTTCAGCCAACACCGAGTTCGCCTTCCAACTCTACAGACATCTGAGCGACATCGCCTTGTTTGGAGAGAACGTATTTTTCTCTCCGTTCAGCGTCTCGTCGGCGCTAGCGAATGTCTACGCCGGCGCCAAGGGAACGACAAAAACGCAGATGGCAGAGGCGCTGAATCTGGATGACGTAACTGAAAACGTTCACGAAGGATTCCGCGACTTGTTTATTACGTTCAACGACCCGACAAACAACTACACGTTGCAGGTTGCTAACGGGCTGTTCGGTCGGAAGGGATTCTCTTTCCTGGAGACGTACCTTAATCTCGCTTCGAGATGTTACGACGCGAACTTGAAAACTGTTGATTTTGTCGGTGATCCAGATGGGAGTCGGAAATACATAAACGACTGGACAGCCAAGAAGACCAACCAGAAGATCAAGGAACTGTTCGAAGAGGGCGCTATCGACACTGACTCTATTCTGGTGATCGTGAACGCGATATATTTCAAAGGTGTGTGGTCGATCCCATTTGATACGGAACACACAGTTAGTGCACCTTTCCACCTGTCTCCGTCTCGCCAGGTGCCCATGGAAATGATGACGTTGAAAGGTGAGCGATTTCGGTACGCTGATAACGCCGCACTTGACTGTAAGATTGTCGAACTGCCGTACGCCGGTGACGAGGTATCCATGTACGTGTTCCTGCCGAACGCTGTTGACGGTCTATCGAAGCTGGAGAAATCACTCAGCGTGGATCTTCTCAACAGCGCCATGTCCAATATGCGCAAATTCGACGTCGACGTGATCATACCGAAATTCAAGCTGATGGAGAAGTCGAAACTGAAAGCCATTTTGATGTCGATGGGCATGCAGAACGTGTTCGATGCCGACACGGCCGACCTGTCGGGCATCGACGGCCGGTGAAACCTGGTCGTCTCGGACGTAGTCCATCAGGCGTACGTCGACGTGAACGAGGAGGGCACCGAGGCGACCGCAGCCACCGGAGTCCGCGCCCACTCGATGTCAATGCAAGTAGGCCAAT
Source organism: Lamellibrachia luymesi (assembly GCA_009193005.1). NCBI lineage: Eukaryota > Metazoa > Annelida > Polychaeta > Sabellida > Siboglinidae > Lamellibrachia > Lamellibrachia luymesi. The sequence continues at coordinate 93,307 of SDWI01000007.1, forward strand.
CGACATTCAAGGAGGACCACCCGTTCCTTTTCCTCATTCGCGAGAAGACTTCCGGCAGCGTGCTGTTCATGGGTCGGCTCAACGAACCGCCAAAAGTAGTCGCTAACAGCACAGATACTGCCACTGACGGTGGTAGCTCTGTCAATAAAGCCTGGCAGCTGTCTCTCTGGATGTGCGGGCTAGTGGCAGTCTGGATGCTCAGGCACATGAACTGATACGGCGTATCGGTCTGGGTGTCCTTCACGAACTAATCGAGTATGCTGGTAGCCGTAGTAATTAGTAAACTTTTATAATTTAAGTGTGCATGGATTACGGTAATGAGTAAGTACTAATTGACATGTCAACGTTGAAGAGATTATGTGGCCCTTAACGTGTGTCGCGTATCTCGATTTTTTTATATTTAAATACCAGTCACCTCATAACATGACCACCTCGTAAAGTGCATATATGCTACACATGTTGGACCTATGATATTGCCAGAGTTTACAAACTTCTGTATGTGGTAAATATCTTTATATAATCGTTTTCATACGGTCGTTTGCATTTCTCAAAAAAAAGTACAGTGCAAGCTGAAAATGAAAAAAGGATTAATTCTAAATATAACCATTTTAAGATTTTGTTGTGCATAAGCCTACAAACAAACGCACACACTAGATGTATAAACTAATGTATAAATTATAACAGTCGTTCACCGACATTTATGCTTATATTTGTATGCAGCTATTTGCTTATTACCATCAATATGATGAATATATATCTAGCTAATTTAAGCATGGTAGAAAATGGAGTAAAATGCATGATCTTGTGAGTATTTTTCTACTTCTATGATACTCATTTCAAGCGTTTTACTTAGCTTAGTCTATGTATAAATGTTCTACAAGTTTATTAGCTTGAATAAACGTGCTTGATTAATTAATGTATTCATTGATTGGGTGACGAGTCGACGAGTCTTCCATACCATCCAGCTAAGGTTACTAAGACTTCCATGCATTATCTTTACAATATTCCAGATCGACGGATCCTTATATCTTTATAAAGTGACCGCAATTTTGAACTCATTGACCATGTAGTCGAGGTTCTGATTTCCATACTAGACTTGCAGTTTAGACAACCACATCAATTGTTTTAATCCAACGTTATACTTACAACCGAAATGCATGCTCGATGCACGTACAAATTGTACCAGGACTATGCGAGGTATCTGCTATTCTTGTAATTGTACATTGAATTTTTTTCAAGAGCATACGTTTGGCGGAGAAGCCATGTTTGACTTGACATTGCCAATCAGAGAAATGTAGCAAAAGCGAAAATTGCACTAAATATAATTGATAAAATAAAAATAATAAGAACATTGAAGGAGAAAAAATATAAATGGGACATACCGCGAATTGAACAAGGGACGT
>SDWI01000007.1:110141-136120 GCA_009193005.1 Lamellibrachia luymesi
ACGCTTCGGGGATGGCTAAAGGATGAAGTGAAGCTACAAGAATTTTTAATCAACGTTTGCGCTGCAAGCGTAAACTCATACGCACATGTTCCGCTGTTTGTCTCCAGGTTATTGTTTTCGATGAGCATTACTCATGGTGACGCGTCATACAGTCAGCCCATCGTAACATATTGTCGATTTGTATTCCACAAACGTGTAATTTATTCAATTAAACATTTTGACATTTTAAAATCGATACAGCACACATTGACGTTAATATTCTACTCTAAATAAGCTTTATATACCGTGCGGCACAACAGGGCTTCCTCGCAGTAGAGCCGGCGATCAGTCAGTCCATCGTAACTGATTATTTGTATTCCATATTCCACACATGCACACGTATTTTATTCAGTTCAACATTCGATAAAGTATGACATTTTAAAATCGATACAACACATTAACGTTAATATTCTACTATAAATAAGCTTTATAAACCGTGCGGGACAACAGGGCTTCGTCACAGCGGCAGCGATCAGTGGCGGCATTCCGTGTTAATTGCTATTCGTGGTACCCCTGGTGGCAGATACGGGAACACCTAACGCACCTCGTTTACAACGCGGTCCAATATCGTGGACCCCGACCACCACGTTATAACGAGGCGCGACTGTTGTTGTTAAAATCTTAGTTTAAAGTGATGCAGTTGGTTTCCTGACAAAGTCACTGGGAATGCAGTGTAGTGTAGTGGTCACAACACACGAGGGCCACAGTAACAGTACTGAACTGGTTAACCTGTGTCTTTTGGATGAGACATTAAAAGCTGTAGGTCCCGTCTTCCTGGTACCTATGTCAAGGGAAATAAAATATCCCACACACGGGGTAACTGAGTAACCTGGTGATCTCTGTCTGCAGACCCACTAGCATTTGTGTTAGTCCTGGAAAAGGACTGCATGTGGTATACCTCATGAGACACTTGGGAACCAGATTAGAATATAATAATTTTGCAGTGTGATTGTTTAGCTATCATTCCCATGGTGGCGCCACTGTCCCCAAGTTACAAACACTGGCATGGGAGGTGATATATCTAGTGGTGATTCCTGAACGGATCAGAAACCAGAAACATGTTGGCCTTACTAAGAAGGGAAACACATCCGTCATCCGATTGTTAATATGTGTAATGGAACCACACTGTGGCATGGATCAACTATAATTTATATCCATTCTGTGTCAAGCTACAGCTGTAATGTTAATACCCAAAATAGAAATAACATGTATAAACAGAAACAATGTATTAGTAAAAATGTTCATCTAATTGGGAAGATAATATAGCATAAAAAAGTTATATGGTTATTAGCAGACCAAAATTATTATCCTTAATGGCATTTGGAATTGCATTTTGACTAGAAATTTAAACTAATTTGGATGGGGAAATAGAAATAGAAATTTCTGAGACATTCATTATTCATAAAATATATGTTTTCTTATACATATCTAACTTTAAAATTATTTAGATGTCATACAAGTTAAAAGGAAAACAGCAGTTGTTTTGAATATTGAATTAAATTTTAATGATGTATGCATTGTGTTATTTTGGGAAATTCATCATACAAATTAACACTTAAAGATGTGCAATTTTTACTTGATGTTTGGTTTATTTTGTTGCAGACATGGGGGTCAATTCCAATTACAGAATTGGAATTGATTTTCGAAAGTCAGTTGGAATTGGAATTAATTTTGGGGGGAATTGGAATTGATTTTTGTTGGAATTGGAACTGATTTTATTGGAATTATTGACTTGATACTGTTAATCTTTACCCCTTAAATTGACTATTAAAATCATATTTGTCTGCTATTAGTATGTCACCGTGAATCTGGTAAAAGTCAGGAAGCTGTAAACATTATAGCATATACACTGTCTACTGTGTTATTGAAACATAGTGAAGAATAACAATATAATCCAGCATTTGCATCAAAAACAAATACTAAGTTACTGTAACAGACAGTAAAACCAAAGTCAGACCATTCAGGCCTTATCTCATTTTCTTTCTCAGTGGACAAGGTTTATTTCCCCATGGAGAATACATGTTGGTGGTTAGGATGTTGAAAACTCAAAGTATACAGTAAATTTGATGAAATATTAATGATACCACAACTGATATAAACGGGGAAACTGTTCAAAACTCAGATTAATGACCCTACTGTCCAGGGCTGCCCAACATGTCTGGTTAGCAAAAATCTATAAGAGGTGTTGCAGCAGAAAGTACGTATCAAATGGCTGAATGCTATTTTTAAAGTTTTTTAATAGCAAACCTGACATGCACGCACGCACGCATGTACGCACGCACGCACACATATATGTATATATATAGATAAGGCACACACACATATATATAATATATATATATATAGATAAGGCATGAATGGTCTGACTTTGGTTTTACTGTCTGTTACAGTAACTTAGTGTTTGTTTTTTTATGCAAATGCTTGATTATATTGTTCTTGTTCACAATGTTTCAATAACAGTAGACGGTGTATATGCTATAATACCAGATTCAGGGTGACATACTAATAGCAGACAAATATTATTTTAATAGTAAATTTAAGGGGTAAAGATTAACAGTATCAAGTAAATAANTAACTTGGTGTTTGTTTTTTATGCAAATGCTTGATTATATTGTTCTTGTTCACAATGTTTCAATAACAGTAGACGGTGTATATGCTATAATACCAGATTCAGGGTGACATACTAATAGCAGACAAATATTATTTTAATAGTAAATTTAAGGGGTAAAGATTAACAGTATCAAGTAAATAATTCCAACAAAATCAATTCCAAAAAAAAAATCTGTTCCAATTCCAAATTGGGAATTGGAATGGAGAGTCAATTCCAATTCTGGAATGGAATTGACCCCCATGTCTGCAACAAAATAAACCAAACATCAAGTAAAAATTGCACAACCTTAAGTGTTAATTTATATGATGAATCCAATTCTTTTTAGCACAGTTTTACTTGTACTTAAAATCATGTGTGCACAATCATATTTAATCAGATATGATTAACATATTAACTATTGTTCATTCAACACATCTAATATATATATATATATATAATATATATATATATATATGTATATTATATATATATATATTAGATGTGTTGAATGAACAATAGTTAATCATATCTGATTAAATATAATTGTGCACACATAATTTTAAGTACAAATAAAACTAGGTTAAAAAGAATTGGATTTGAATTTTTCCTTAGCCTACGATTTTAAAAGTAGGAATTTAAATTGACAATTTGGATTTGATTTTTGCAAGGCGGAATTGGAATAGATTGTTTGGAATTGACCAAACGGAATTGACCCCATGTCTGTTTTTTTGTGCCACACAGCAATTTCACACAATTCTGTTGTTTTATCAGACTAGACATTGCCTGATGACTAGTGTCAAGCTTGTAGACGTTGGACTGCGCCTCCCAGTCCAGGCTATCTTGATGACAGAGTCCTCTGACATACTTCGTCTCTCTCAGCTTATTTGAAGGGGTGTGTAGTGATTGACAACAGGCAAATGACAGATGGTGGCACCCTTCATGGGTCCTCTCTGCCCTTTGGTAGACAAAAATGAACGGTGGTAAAAAAAATGCGAAAATATCAACAAACCACATATTTCCTACACATTTCCATGGCTGATGAAAAGGGGAAAGCCCACACAGGGTTTCCGAGCTACTCGGGAGCCCATACCCCCAACCCCACTCGTGAGTAATCAGGAACAGGCCTGTGACAGGAACTAGTGGCATGAGGTGATGTCACCAAAGGGACCATAATGGTGTGGGCGGTGCAGGCAGAGCACCACTTGGCACCACCACTTCCATCACACATCCACTGGTAGAGCTGACTGCATGCAGTTCTATTTCCGGCCAACTTTGTTTGTACTGATGTTGAGAAAGCGAGAGAGCGGTGAATGCATTTTTTGGTGCTGTCTCGATTTGCGGTCTGCACCTTTTTTGCTATTAGATTAGTTGGCAAGGTGATAAGGCATGTTCTCTCTGGTAACCACCAAAAACCCCGGGTGACACTGACCCTGGTGGGGTGGTAAATGTGATCAAAGTGATATTATCATACACCTGTTGTTATTGCTATCTTGATTGTTTGTGGAGGGAATTAGCCAGGAGGCACACACATTGAAATAGGGGGTACTTGCTTATCCCCAGTGATGTAAATGTTCTGTAAAGCTGCTCAAATCTACCAGAGAGCTGTCATGCTTCATCAAGGTGACATCTGAAATATTGGCAGCTGTAATATGAACAGACACCTCGGTCCACTAAAAAAGGTTTCTGTAGTTGAAGGGGTTTAATTATTTCGTTTACAATGGCACATTTTACCCATCATTTTAAAAGTAAAAATATTATGAATCAAATGTTATCATTTTGACGATTTTTATTTGGTAGATTTCACCCCATTATAATGCAGTATATACCATCTGATGCTACAACTAGGAGAAAGTCTCGTGGACATTGGCTGTAACAGTCATCTGCAATATATTTCCAAAATATGCCTTATACTAGTTATGCATTAATAATATAGATTTAAGCACGAAGGAACTATAGCAGTATCAGTGAGAAGCAAATTAGAAGATATTCATGCAAGTTCTTTTTATTTTTGATTCAGTGTCAGTTTTCACCAAGAAAGTTGCGTTTATGTCGTACGTGAGTGGATCTAGTTCAAGAATCATTCTTATTGAGTTCATCTCTCTCCAGTTATCCTTGTAGGTTTAAAATAAAGCACAAGAATTAAAAAGAATCATTCTTATTGAGTTCATCTCTCTCCAGTTATCCTTGTAGGTTTAAAATAAAGTACAAGAATTAAAAAGCTGCTGAATTTTGTTCTTGATGCACTGTCTAGTGTCAACATGTCAACATGTCAACATGTATACCGTAATGCACCCAATAGATGTGCAGCCATCGTGAGCCACTTATTAACTGGCAAATGTAGGAGGCTCTCTTATGTCTCATTGTGCATTGACTAGTTATCATCAAAGTACAAATGTTGCTGTCATACAAGAAAGCTCTCCGGCACTGTCCCGTGAGGACGTCACAGGATCTACAGGTCCATGACATAATTGTTGACATGTATTGTACGGTTAATATTGATTTATTGCTGTTGTTCCTTGATACTTGGATCATGCTGTCTGCTCCAGGATTGTTGACAATTGAGTCCTGCAGCACAACCAACCTGGATGTATTTTGTCCTTTACACTAGCCTTGTATTTTTGTGCCCTTTTCATATTATTTGTTAAAAGTTGGTGTTGAAATATCCACCTTCCTCTTATCATTTATTATTACAGTATGTAACATGGTACATCTCACTTCCACTCTCTTCCCCACTATCTTCCTCTCTCTTCCCCTCTCTTCACCACTCTATTCCTCTCTTTTCCACTCTCTTCCCCTCTTCCTTTCCCCTCTCCTCTCTCTTCCCCTCTCTCTTCCCCTTTCTCTTTACCACTCTCTTCCCCTCGCTCTTCCCAACTCTCTTCCTCCTCCCCTCTCCTCCCCGTCTCTTCCTCTCTCTCTCTTCCCCCATCTTCCTCTCTCCGACGCCCCACTCCCCTTCTGCCCCCATCGGTGAAAAAAGAAACATCTTCTAATGTCACCCTTTCATTGTCTATTTCAAACCCTCCCAGTTGTTTACATCGACAGCCTAGTGCCAACAATGACAGCCTAGTGCCAACAGTGACAGCCTAGTGCCAACAGTGACAGCCTAGTGCCAACAATGACAGCCTAGTGCCAACAGTGACAGCCTATTGCCAACAATGACAGCCTATTGCCAACAATGACAGCCTAGTGCCAACAATGACAGCCTAGTGCCAATATTGACAGCCTAGTGCCAACAATGACAGCCTAGTGCCAACAATGACAGCCTAGTGCCAACAATGACAGTCTAGTGCCAATATTGACAGTCTAGTGCCAACAATGACAGTCTAGTGCCAATGTTGACAGCCTAGTGCCAGCAATGACAGCCTAGTGCCAATGTTGACAGCCTAGTGCCAACAATGACAGCCTAGTGCCAATGTTGACAGCCTAGTGCCAACAATGACAGTCTATTGCCAATATTGACAGTCTAGTGCCAATATTGACAGTCTAGTGCCAACAATGACAGTCTAGTGCCAACATTGACAGTATAGTGCCAACAATGACAGTCTAGTGCCAATGTTGACAGCCTAGTGCCAACAATGACAGTCTTGTGCCAATATTGACAGTCTAGTGCCAACAGTGACAGTCTAGTGCCAACATTGACAGTCTAGTGCCAACAATGACAGTCTAGTGCCAATATTGGCAGTCTAGTGCAAACAATGACAGTCTTGTGCCAATATTGACAGTGCCAACATCTATGCTAGGGTTGGCAGTTGGCATTTTTGTCAAATAGCCTGGCAAAAACAGGCCAAAAACACATTTGTGCCAGTTTTTACTGATTGCCCCAGAAAAAACCTGTAAAAATCCTGACGTGATTACTTGTCTACCTCAGTTTGTTTTCCCTGCTGGAACATTGGAGGCTGCCTTCCTCCTACATCACACACGTGCACTCGCACACACACACACGCATGCACAATGTGCAGACAATGTGTCAAGTAGAGTTGGTGCATGTCAATATTACTTAAATCTGGGTTCCCAAATTGTCTCATTTCAAGGTCCCCTAAATCTATAGCTTTCAGTTTCACCCATAATTTGCCGTTCTAAGATAATGCAGTGTGTTTGGAGAGGACCCTCTGGAACTGTTTGGGAACCTTTGGCCAAAAAGATTGATAATGAAGAATATGCTTGTTCCATGAATGTATTAACGTTCTGGTTTCTTTGAATGTGACAATTGACATGGTAATTAGCTCGGAAGAAAGTTTAAAAAAAAATTTCTTAATATTTTGACTGACTCCCTCAGTCGTTGCGTACATTGGTCATGTGATATGCCCATGGTGACATCAGTCCGCTGACAAAGACCGAGTGAGTCGGTAAATATATTCGGAAAGGATACAAAAAGTTTCTTGAGTAATTACCGTGTCAAAGAATATGTGTGCAATTGTGTAGGCATGCAAGCATGCACGTAACCAAGCGTACATCTAGATAAGCATTCAGGCATTCTTGGACCAATTTTGTTTCCCATTTTTTAACCAATGTTGTTTACTTATCACTGTATGTCATTCTGTTTTCACACGATTTGAGCTTCAGCCAAAACTACAGGATTTAAAGGCCTTTTATTTTTTATTAAAGCCTTTTTAATATTTATGTTTTATTATAATTATGTTAAAGGAATAAATATTTGTTGGCATAGAAAAAATGAGGCATAGATAAAACAAAGTCGGGACTCGTTTGAGTGCATAAAGATTTGGACAGCGTTTCTGTGAATTATTTTTCTGTACCATTATCATATGGCGTATGTTTTCCGGCTGAGATATTAAGTGTGAATATAGTAAAACAATATTCCCTCTCATGTGACCGACCTGTTTTTGTGTTAGAAAACATCCATAAAGCAACAAATAAACAATAAAAGGCCTAACTAACATCATCACCTAAATGTTTACACTATATGAGTGTATCATTGTGTTTGATCAGTTATATCTGATACTTTTATTGTAGAAGGAGGATGTTGCCAATTGGAGATGGAGCGAAAAGCAAAAAGAGGGTTGTGGTCTTTAAGCCCCTTTTCAGTGTTACCTTGTCTTGTTACTTGTAAAATCAGTTCTGCTTACTCTGGTAAACTAGGAGGTTCCTAGTTTTATGCCAGGCAGAGATCATAAGAAATTCTAGTGTCTAAGTAATGTTCCCAATAGATGCCAATGTCTTTTGTGTTCACTGCTAGAAGGAATGGTGGAGATTGTAGGAAATACATTCTATGCATGTTGTTACCTGCATTATTGGCATTATGAAACCATGAAATAATTATTGATTTTATCCATAAAACATCATCATTGCTTTTTGTGATTAGCCACAGCTGATAAGGTACTACGAAAATATGAAAATAACGCTTCCTTTCAAGCTGTATTGATTAGTTTGGTTCTGTCCAGTGTGTGACACTGATGTTCTGGCTGCAACCTTTTTGACAGTTTGATTCATGTCTTGAAAGATTTACTTAGTGACCTAGTAATCGGTTGATTTCCCCATTTTGCACTTATAATCAAACTCGAGTTCCTCCAAGCCAATTACAGGAACATACATGCATGTTTGCATGCATGCATGCATAATAGCAGGGTTTTTGTTAAGGGACCATGAACCCCAAAGCCTACCTACCTACCTATCCTCTTCGGGCCCAGTGGCCCATAAGGCCGAAGTGAATCTCCTCCATCTTGTTCTGTCAGCTGCTACACCAAAAGCAGGGATCACTTATCATGCTCAGCCTGTGGCCGAGTCACTACGTATCACAGTGGATACATCAGGAACTTTTATATAATGTATTTGTACCTGCATTTTAGGATGTAACATCAAGTTGTGCAATCAAATTATTGTAATTAATTTATGTGACAATTGACCAAACCATTGATATGTAATGATTCATGTTTTTTTAATTATCTCTTCAGGGTTCCTCTGTATTACAGATCTGGTTTACTCAAGGATGTTTTCAACAATTGCTAAGTAAAATTTTTTATTTTATTGATGGAACTGCAGCTGCTTGAATATGAGTCAACTGTTATTTTAATGTTTTTCACATACAAAGTGTTGCAAATGAGCAACATCGTGATAACCTTAGCATCTATGTACAATATCTGAATGTTTTATAGAGTAAAATTTCAATAAACGTGACACAATTATATCATAGTTTACCCCCCCTTATTCATAATGCAAGTAATTATAGCCAGCACACAAATTCAGAGAATTTTCACTTATATAATTCACACTATGTTAGGTAGGTTATGATCAAGATAAAACATGTATATCATGGTTGCGTGTAATACTTTACAGGATATATGTTTACTAGATTAGGGGGCTATTTACCCTAAGTACCATGTTACAAATGCAGCATGTGTCCACATACAATCGTCATGTTTGGCATGACAGTCAGTCATCACTAACTCTGAAATGCAGGCTAGATAAGGAACATCATCAATTTAAATCTGGTATATACTGGGTGGTTGGTTTGGGAGATGTAATAATCCCCCCTCAAAAAAAGGGAAAACTGAGAGAACATCTGTCTAAAAATTGGTCAAAGTTAAAGGAAAAACTGAGGAAACTTTAAAAGTTTGAACGAGTTATTTAATTTTTTTTAAATACTAAATGTTGCAGTTTAGCAATATTGTGATAGTCTTAGCATTTATGTATCATATATCTGAATGTTTTAAAAATAATATTTAATTAACAGTGATACAATTATAGCCAACATAAACAACGTGCATAGCCAGAATTATTGCAAGAAACATTCAATAAAATTAGACATGCTTGTATGGAACATGCTATAGAAACATGTTTCATGAGATCAATGTCACAATGACAATGTCAATGACAGTCGGTGACAGTGTCACAACCTAGACACTACTCAGTTCATTTGACCCAGCTTGGTCATAAGATTTCACAGCACTTGTAGTATAATTGTCTGCGCAGAAGCAACTGTAGGACGACAAAATGTTGCTATTATCGGTAGCTGTGCCATTGCTCCCGGTGTTGGCCGTCAGTGCCAGTCATAGACGTAGACAGTAGACTGAGTAGTTCTGTCGTCTGCTTCGACAAGGTCATTTCCACCGACGATTACGGCCGCAAAGTCCACATTTTGGTCCAACCAACAACGTTCCTCATTAGACTGACTAAGACACTTGCGTAATACGTTCACTTTATTCGGCAGCATATCGATTAAACAGCATATCTGACTATAATATCGTTCCGTTTATAGGCTATCGAAACATTTCTCCTTAGCAACAACTTCGAAAATGTAAACAGGAAACTAGGCAATGCATAGCATTGTGGGATTGCGAACAAACGCATCATAAAAGCTCCAGGGGTAAGACCACAGTTGACCTTCCTGTTTATTGTTTCACACGAATGTAGGGCGTATGAAATTGTAAAATGGGAACTTAAATTAATATTATGTGACATGAGTGCCTTTGAGCAGGAATATTCACAGGTTTGTTTGTAGAAGCTATTGGCTGTGAAACAGTGCATTTTTTTACAGTTTAACTGGCGTAGGGATTTATTTGAATTTTTCTGCTATGGGCCACGTGGGCGCATGAATACATGGCTATTTTTGTAAATATTGACGGGCATCGCACGTGGGGGCGTTTTAAAAGAGCTGGAGGTATGTGATTTTGATAAAAGCTGGTGAGCATGTCGGTGAGATGATGGCAGTTGCTGTGAAAAAGTTTAAGAATTTTTTATGTTGAGGCTTTCTTATAATCAGACAAAACGTTAACATGGCCACCAATGCAATTCTATACTGTGGTCTGTCCCCTCCAAATGGAGGCTGAATGACCCCCTGAACTCGCTTTCGGCCAGTACCGGCGCTAATTTGCATACGTTCAATGCCAAATAAGGAGGTCATCGGGAATTGGGACCTGTTTTCAATGCGGGAAAATTCGACTTTGCCAAAAAGAGGCGGGCCTACTGAAATAACTGACAGATAGCCAAGAAGAAGGCGGTTCTTTCATACCAAACAAAATGGCGTATTGTAAATGAACGTGCTTGTTGTTGGCCAAGTTCAGTGACTTTAACATTTCGGGATATACTTTAACAAGCGTTACATTTTCTTATATATTTGCTTAAAAAATGCCATATGAACGACTGTTTCTTAGACCTTAGACATCTTATTTTGTTTAACTAATGCCGCTATGGCATGGTTGCCAATCTGTCCACTAGGCGCTTGGCAGACTGTCGACTAACTACGAACCACAAGTAACGCTACGAATTGTGGGAAGCAAATACGCTTTGGCGACTCATAAAATGTCTGTGCGAATGATTTAAAACTGCAGTTTATTAAAGCAAAATTACATTCGTTGACCGGCTTCTGTGAGACGTCGACGCTGCAATGTTTAATGCAAAAGCGGGTCGGTCATTAGCCGACATGAGGGATAATAAAAATTGGCCTTCCTCTACGATAGCCGGGTACACGATAGCCGGGTACACGGACCGCCATAGCCGGGTAAATTACCCGGGTCCCGGCTCTTAACAAAAACCCTGATAATAAGCAGGCAGGCAGATTGCAATACTCACCCTGTAGTTATTTTTTTACTCAAAATGGACTAGGAAGTTTTGACCTCCACATCCGTGGTACACATAAACAAGCACCGCTAAGGCGATATTTCCATAATCCTGTCTCAACAAATCACAATGTTTTGCATGTTTCTGTGTCTGGATTCTTGGAAATCTGTTGGAGGATTTTCAATTTATCCATCATATGGTTCTAATCGCCATAGACGACAGGTCAACAATCTGTTCACTATGAAGGGGAACATATTTATTATTTCTGTCATCACAGCTTGTGAACACCTGCCATAATGTGTAATGTCGATTAATAGTGCATTAGTTAACTTTCATTTTGGATGTGACATATCACTGTAAGGCAGCACTGCATGATGGGATCAAATTAGTTATAAAATATACAAGGCACAGTCAACATAATGACTATTCTGTCAGAAATGATTCATGAACTGTCGAAAATAGAAATTTAAAAAAAAAATTTGCACATGAACAGACAACTACGTACTCATACTGGGGAGGTTGACTGCCTACATGGATACAAGTTGAAAGTCTGCGAAATCGCAACTGATTCTCGTCGGTCTGAAATATATATTTAATTAATAGTTTCTAACATAACATAACGCAAGCCACATTACAATACATATCAAATACCTTACACTAGTGAAAATGGGATAACAAGCTGAGAAAATATTATTTAACAAACGTGACATAGATTGACATGGCCTGATATCAAGGGATACCGTACTACCCCTCAAAGTAATGATTGACTAGTTGAAGCGTTCAACGGGGTGGCAACACGTATCGGCCTATTTTGCAGCAATGGAGAGGTCCAATTTTAGCGCTACACAAATACTCATATTATTTACTACAAATAATCAGTAAAATATAATATGTTGCGAATATCATATTTGTTTGCCATTACATACCATAATATGCAGACATATCCTAGAATCTAGAAAATATTCACCATGGGTTGAGGATTTCACCTCTGTGAAATATCCACCCGCCCTTATTAAAAAAAAAATTACTCTGGTGTTGAAAGATTTAAATGATATATGAAATATCACCTAGGGGTGAGGATATGGAGGGGGCGAAAATTTTATCTGATTTGGTATCAAATTTTCACACCCATGAAATAAAGACCCTCGTTGAACCAACACAACATTATTGTTGACTTGTGAATGCTGATTATGTATGATTATGTGTCTTACATGTCTACATGTTTGAAAGGATTGATAGAAATAGCTATCTATTATCAGATTTAATTAAAATAAAAATCTAGTTTTTATTTTAGAAAATTATGATTTTTTCAACCCTGGTGTTGAAATGTATAAATTGTTAATTGCAATGGTTATTTAATATAAATGATTAATAAAAATGAATTTAAAGGGGGTGAACATTTCACAGAGGGATGAATATTCTATTATGAGATTCTCACCCGGGGATGAATATATTCGTGAATATTTCAGGGTTAGGATTTAGGGAGGGTGAAAATTTTATCTCGCACCTGCACAAATGAAATGTCATCTACACAAATCAACATTGATATTATTGGAAATTTCACGCCGAATCGATTGGTGCTAAACACTAGGCATTCTAATATAAATTTTTTTACATTTTCGACAAACGATAACAAAACGAAAGGTCACGTTTACATCATAATTAAGAGCAAATTTTCATCAGTTAAGAGTGTTTAGCACAGATTGGTGTAATTATAATTTTTCTTCAAAATAAGCTTTATTCTGAACAGATAGAACAAAAACTGACATGGCGTGAGGTTTGCGAGTGAAGCATGGTTTATGCTTGAATTTTGTCTGATCAAAACGTGCAGTGAACCGCTTCATGTCCACGTAACAGCGTAGGGTCTTAGTGCTGGGAGCATGTTGCCACGGCTAGTAAATCGTGTATTCATAGGTTTTTTTAAAGCCTGCTGAACTCGTCATTTTGGAGTTATTACAGAGAAATGTGACACAGGAACTGACAACGTAACAACGTTTTTAGTGATGTTTAATTTCCTTCTACTACATTTAATAATAATATCTGGCGAACATGCAGAAATAAGGCCAATTTCTGTGGAAAATCCTTGCCCAAACCTATACGAAGGCCGCGCTTTTACCATAATACTTCTAAACATTTCTTTACGGTGATTATCATTGTACACAAGCATTTTTAAGTACTCCCAATGACCTGTTGGTGTTCCCATATGTAAAACATCACCTTTTCATCAGGGTTTCTATCTTAATCCTCCTGTTAATTGCATGCTGCTCTGTCCAGGCAGACCTTGGCTAGTTTGTTTATCAAGTGGTCTGCCTGCACCCCAGGTGAGTGATAGCATTGACAGGTAGATGGATGAAGTTGGCTCTGTCTATCATTGCCCACTTGTTTTGATTTGTCTGCAATAGGGTCCTGTTGATGGTATCCCCCATGTCCAGGGATTAATGGCAGCAACTGTCCAGCACTGGTCAGCATAGATAATTCCTGTGGGGTTGAAAACGGTGTTTGTGGTTACAAATTGTGCAATGAAACAAAGTTGGCCTAAGACAGTTGGTCTAAAACGTCATAGCAAATTCCTGGTTTCTCATGCGTGCATTAAAAAATAGCAAAACTTATTAAAATATTTGTATTGTCTTCTAGATACATTTTTTCCGATCAACACGACCTGGTGATAAGCAAGATCCGAATCATGTGGAAGGGCACTTTTTTGTACATTTATGCAGAGTGTAAGAAATACACTTGGCACACTTCTGAAGTTGTTGCTGACTGAGAATAGCCCTTTTTATAATCGCTAACACTTCCATTAGCATACTAAAAACCTTATCCCTCATTTACCTTTAGACTTTTCATGACAAACCGGGAGTTTTTATTTGGCCTAATAAGGTTTTACCGATTGATTTTCTATAAATCGAACATGAAAATTATAAGAAATTTACATATATTTTATTCATGAAGAATTTAAAAACATTTTAAAGTGGGAGATAGCCGAGTGTCAGTGTTCAAACATTAAAGACAGTTTCAGTGACAACCCAAGCATTAGTTTTATACAACACTTGATGACAAATGTTCTACAATGTTCGTAAAAAAAAGTGTATTTGGATTTCTAATATTATATTTGACTGTGAAAGAGAACTTTGAACAGTTCGGTGTAGTGCGACACCGATTTTCGCCAAGTGAACATGTAGCAGACTTACATTGGCATCAAACATGATTTAACTGTCTACGACCGTAATTGTGAGCAACAACTATCCAACCAGTGGTAAACCATTGTCCTACAGACCTATCTGTTCATTAAATTGCTGCTACACATGAAGATATGTGTGGTTTTCTTAACCTCACCTAGGAGGAAATGCATTTTGTATGACAAGGAGGTCTCGATCCAGCCATGACTCCGTGAATGGCACTGACTAAAACAGATTGACTCAAATGTAATACATGTTTGAATAAAATTTTAATTGAAACGCCAATTCCGGAATTGTGACTGGTGTTTTTGTTTTAAAAAGTAATTGGAATTGGTGAAAATGTAATTGGTATTTTCAGTTACTCAATTACATCATGTAGCTTTTTTACTCAAACCATTCGCTACAAATAATTAATGCAATATAATATGTTGTGTATCATATAGGTACAAGAATATGCTGAAATTAAATAAAGCTGCTCTAAAAATATATTTAATGTTATTTTTTGGCATTGAGTATGTCAATTGTTGCACTGTTCACCTACTGTTATTTTTATATGGAATTTATTACTGAAATTGGTAGGCCTATATATTTGAATTAGTGTGTTTGGGGTAGAATTGGTATGCATGTAATTGGGGTGTTATTGGAATTGATATAATGTAATTGACCCCTAGTCTGATAGTGACCTATATATATATGCACAAAGTATAATTTTATTATAAAGTTCTTCAAGCAGTGGCACTGCTTAGATAGCGTTGTGTATTGCCAGGTGAAGACTATTATTTTATACGATACAGTCAAGCCACATTATATGAAAGAACAAAATGTTGATACTAAAATCTTCATTTGCACAACCATTTTCAGTGTTTGCCACACTATGGTTTAAGAAAATATTGTTCAAGCTAGGACTCATGAGTGTAAAAAATAGGGTTCCTACAACAGTAATGGGGTCCAAGGTAGCGTTGTGTACTGTATGGCTTTATTTTATACGGTGTGCGGTATGTTTTTTTTTGGTGCATACATACTATTGAAAGTCTGCTAATACTTTCCTTGTATTAGCAGACATAGTACCACACTACAGCTGATATTGAACCTTAATAACTACTATCATAATTCATTCTTAATTTATTTTCCCATAAACTAGATGCAACAACACACGCAGGAAATGCATTCGTATATGTAACAGTGGCGCCATTCTGTGGCCATTGATCAACTTATATGATTTGATCTTCTGGACATTTGCACTCCGCACGGAAGTAGCAGAATAGTGTGTGTCATAATGTGTGGAATGAGTCTTTTCATTAAAATTTGTTGACATTTACATAATAATTTACACTTTGGAGCAAAAATTTTAACGAATGGGTCATTTCGACCAGTCTAGTGCTGACCTTGTTCACGCACTGACGACCTATGTTGTGGTTCAGATTCTGGTGGAATAATCTGGTTGTAGATGGCGGGTAGGTGGTATCCCTGGTGTTGTCCATGGACACTGAGTGTCCTGTGGCCAGGCAGTGCCTCCTTCACTTTTCTCTTGTGCCAGTTTTGTTCCCTGGCCAGGACCTTGGTGTTGTCCATGGACACTGAGTGTCCTGTGGCCAGGCAGTGGTCGCCTACCCCTGTAGGTTTATCTAGGTTCGTATGTTCCTTGAGCCTCTGGCTGAGAGTTCGTTTAGTCTCACTGATGTATATGTGTCTGCTGTTGTTACCACATGTGATGTGGTAGATATTCCCACCCTGGTGTTGTTTCAGTGTCATCTTTTGGGTGAACTACCATAGAACGAAGGGAAAGAAATATATTAACATTAATTCTATATCAAATACAATGATATGGACCAGAATGCTGTGATTTTATACATCCGGGGGTGGGGGGGTCCATACCCCGTCACGTATATTGTTATGGGAAGATGGACTTATACAAATCTGCTGCAAGTGTTGGGACTATAAGAGGCACTAACTTACAGATCATCTGGTGTAGGATGATGTCCATGATGCAGAGGAACCACAGTAGAACTGACATAAAGGGAGAGTAATGGCTGGAGACATCAGCTGGGAGCTGAGAGCTTGGGCTCCAGCAGAGACTGGGTCAATGTAACTGACACAGACTGGATGATATGACAGGGAGAAGAGAGGTATAGGACCACAGACAGATGGGTGGAGTAACTGATTAATTGACTTGCTGATTTAATGCTCTCGTAGGTAGACATAACAATGGTCAAAGAGACTGACAGAAAAAAAGCCCAAAGGCCCCATGGACATATTACTACAGATTATCTATGCAAAATTCAAGAATGATAGGGCAAAAGACAATAGGTATACAAAAGACAATAGGTGCACGAAAATGGGAAACAGCATTTTATTTCCTAGAAGGATTTCAGCAGTCTGTATTTCTTTGTTGTGCCACAGCACAATGGCCAAACTGATACCATCTATTGTCAGGGATACTGGCAATAACCTATTAGTTTAGTAGGCTTCTAGTTGCTATACTTTCAGAATAATTCAGCCTTAAATTTTTACTTTTTCTGTATTTTACAAATTTCAGTACCCAAAATGAGAATGTGGGACAAGTTCTATAACCACCATTTTTAACTGGGCATGGTCCTTTATTAGGTAAACAACATATTAAAATTTCAGGATGGTGTTCTGCCACATTTATTTTGGATATTTTTGGTCAATTTGGGAGATATTTAAGAGAACAGTAACTTTCAACTGCAATATAAATTAACTGAGACAGACCGCCATCCTGAAATTTTAATATGTTGTTTACCTAATGTTGTTTAGCACTGTTCCCAATAGACGTGTGCTAAGCCACTGTGAGCTACTCTGTCTTTTGTATTCACTGCTAGAAGGAATGGTGGAGATTGTAGGAAATATATTCTATGCGTGTTGTTGCATTGTTGGCATTATGAAATCATGAAATAATTATTGATTTTATATATAAAACATTTATCGTAAAATATCATCATTGCTTTTTGTGATGAGCCACAGCTGATAAGGTACTATGAAAATATGAAAAATAACACTTCCTTTCAAGCTGTGTTAATTAGTTTGGTTCTGTCCAGTGTGTGGCACTTATGTTCTGGCTGCAACCTTTTTGCCAGTCTGATTCATATCTTGAAAGATTTATTTAGTGACCCAGAGGACTATGAGCATTGAATGACTCTGCAGTTGTGGTTGTGAGGCATCGGCACGTAATCCAACACTTAAGTGTTTCGACTGTGTTCTTGCTGACCACTTTCCCAGGTAAAATTGCATTCTTGATGTCATTTTTGCAAAACAAACTAACACGTCTGGTGTTGTGTGCAAATCCTCATACTAAGGCATAGATTACCGCTCAGGCAGCAACGCGGAACCCAAAATTATGCCCACTGTGCACCGCACACCTCATTTTTTTATTCTGACGTCATCATGCAATAGGTTTGTTTCGGAGAAATTTTGGAGAAAACGCCATTGGGCAGAACTGCAACTTTCAGACATAAGCCATGCCCCCTTACTCATATATATGCACTTATTTTGCTATTTGCCTCATGATAAATACAATTAAGGCCACAGTTTTTTTATTTTTAGGTTTATGGATTTTTACAGTCCGATGTTAGACATTAACATCGGAGGAGGGGAAAAAATAAAAATAAATTTTTTTTTACTGTCATGTCAAACACAAGACGGGTAAAAAAGAGACAAGAGAGATGAAGGGGAAAGGGTTAATCAAGGTCATTTTTTTAAGTTTTGTATAGATTATTACAATAGTGTTTAAGGTAGCTGGGGCGGATATTATATGCTTGTCTTGAAGTTTTTAAGATAAATTAACAATTTCTTCACTGTTTGTACATTACATAGTACTTAATATTCCAGATTAATAACATTTGCAGTTTTTCATTGATTTGGTTATGTTAGAAGATTTTTTTTACATTTTTGTAAATGTAAAAAATAGTCCCAAAATGCGAAATTATTTCGTTTTAAGAAAATCCCCAAAGAAATGAATGACATACATATAAGTATGACAGTGTCACTGATAACTTGAAGATATATTTTGGTTAACATAAACGAATTACGTCTGCTACACCACCGTGAATGAATTAAGCAAGTTGAATGACAGCTTAAAGTGGCAGTGATTTTTTTATACAAACCCTTCACCAATTGTAATCCAATATTGTGTTATGTTGCTTACATGTAAGAGGCGTTCATACACCAAATTGCAACATCATAAGTATTGTAGTTTTTCTTAAATAAGAAATTAAGCATAATTTCCTGGTTATTAATGAAAACGCAATCTCAACAAATGTTTGTTTTGTGTCGAAATTTACAGTTTTTCACTGGCGTTTTACGTATTGTTGACAAAACATGGCCATTTGTAATATTGACACATCCCCTTAATTTGCCGCTGCAATCCGGCGGGGTCACCAGGTCACATATACGTTGCCATTTCCATTAGCGACAAAGGCACAATAAACTACATTTGCGCTGATATTTGCTCGTTTAAGGACATGATTTAGTTAGATGGATATAAAACTGATGTGTACTGGAATCACGGTAACCAGACGATATGTTCCGCTTTCACGGCGAACACATATAGCTGGTTCGAACATCGTAGCAACACGTCGGCAACACGTTACAGCTTGACCACAGCCCGGGACCTACGGCTACGCCTGGAAATAGTCCGTTTATATTTCGTTTTGAAACTTACATGACTATGAAAAAGCTTTTTCTCTTACAGAACATTATTCACACCAATTTTGCATGAGACTGTTCATTTGTATTGTGTATTAACAGTCGGAGAACAATGAGTTGTCTGCGTAGTAATGCAGTACAACGCTACCGTGAAAGGCGTTCCCTGGCATGGTGAATATTTTCGGTGTCGCAATGCTTCTCTGCCATTCGATTTTTGTGAACATTTAGTTTTTCAGACATATTTGATTTTTATAGATTATTATTATAATAGATTATTTGTAAAACAAAAATGTCGCGTGAGAATGTCGGCGGGACATTAAAAATAAAAAAACAATAAACCGGTTTTTTTTTTAAATTCACCAAATTGTGGTCGGCGGATCCGTAAACCGAAAAAAATAAAAACCGTCGCCTAATGAATGTGAGAATGCCTGAAGTTCTTTCATGTGAATTACTTTTGTTTCCTTAGACTGTGGTTTCACATTTTGCACAGGTTGCACTAAATACTTCGTAACTCTTGGTATTTCCTCCATGATGACGTAAAAGCAGCTGTTTCAGAAATGACAAAACGTTTGAGGCATTCGGCACCACAGCATGCATTTCTTACTGGGCAAATTTTTTTTACATGACATGGTTGGAAAAAGCTAGGTGGCTCAGCTACCATATCTTGCATGATAGATGATGACATCGTAAAAAATTTCATTTAAAAAAATAACACTTGACAGAGACGGAATTTGAGAAGCACAAAATCAGCATGCATGTATATGCATACATGCATGCACACGCTATTATAATTGTAATTAATATAGTCACTCAGGATACATGTAACCTCGGTACTCATTAATGTATTTGCTCATGTACATTTATGTAGTTTTCTTTGTGAGATACAAATATTTTCACAAATGTTACTTTGAAGTTGTATTGCTTGTGATGAGATGTGTGTGCGTGCATGCGTGAGTGCATGCATGCATATAGAACTGTAGAAATTTTCAATCGTACTACGTTCAGTACACAAAAGCTGTACGTGTGCATGATTATATAATTGTTTGTTGCCAGGTACTCAGTCATGCAGCTCAGTAAACTAAGGGCATGGGGACTGAACTGAGGGCATGGGGACTGAACTGAAAGCATGGGGACTGAACTGAGGGCATGGGGATTGAACTGAAGACATGGGGACTGAACTGAGGGCAAGGGGAACAATTAAACTGAGGGCATGTGGACTGAACTGAGGGCATGGGGAACAATTAAACTGATGGCATGGGACTGCATGGAGAGCATGGAGAATTAACTAAGGGCACTGGGAACATTTAAACTGAGGGCATGGGGAACAATTACTCTTGAGTGCCGAATAAGCGTCCCTATACGCGTATTTATTTGATGAAAAATGCTACCCTATACGCACCTTATTTGGCACTTTACTGTTATTAAATTTAAACATTTGTGCCAGCCTATATTCTCCAATAATCGTGGCAAATTGTGCAGGGTATAATTTTTAGGAGAGCAATCGCTCTCAATCCCTATTGCTAGCGCTAATTAATCACCCACGGAGCGGTTAACCGTTCGCTCTAAAATCACTTGCTCCCAACTGGAGCTGCACGTGGCTCCCTCTGACGGCAAAGTTTTCATCCTTTCAAACGACAGTCGTGAATTTAGCGGGATCTCGTGTTCTAAGGATGCTAGATTTTTTATCCTGAAGCTTTAGACCATTAGATTTCCATCATTAGATGAATCGGTCAGAATCCTTAATTCTCGGGAGCTCGACATGGTATATTATTAGTTAAAACGCCATTATCACCGCGTAAACTGACCGTAAATGGCCGCCGTGCGCAGCGCTTCAAACCGGTCATAACCAGCTGGCAGCGATTTCCCATGAAATTGGCTTGCGTATTCAATTAAATAAAAAATTTCCATTTAAAAAGGAAAATTACCCTTTTTTCATAGATATAAAATGCGGTTACTATATCTGCGGTGACGCGAATACGTACAAAGTTTATGCATATTCAACAGGGGAAAAACCGAAATACATGGCAATCCGCGTTGTTTTCTAGGGACGCCTTGGCTTCTCGTCCAGTAAAACATCGCTAATAAGACAAATATACCATTTCGCACTGTACTATTATTTGTTTTGAACAATTTGCCCCCCTATACTGTTATTCGGCACTATACTATTATTAAATTTGACCCTATACTGTTATTTGGCCTATACGTTTATTTGGCACTCAAGAGTAAACCGAGGGCATGGGGAGCAACAAACCGAGGGCATGGGGGAACAATTAAACCAAGGGCATGGGGAACAATTAAACTGAGGGCATGGGGAGCAATTAAACCGAGGGCATGGGGAGCAACAAACCGAGGGCATGGGGAACAATTAAACCGAGGGCATGGGGAGCAACAAACCGAGGGCATGGGGGAACAATTAAACCGAGGGCATGGGGAACAATTAAACCGAGGGCATGGGGAGCAATTAAACCGAATGCATCTGGAACAATTAAACCAAATGCGTCAGGAACAATAAAACTAAGGGCTCAGTTTGGTTCAGGCTCTGTTGAAAATGTAGACATTCCACGTAAATTGACAGTGAAATGTTAATGAGAAAAAAATTGGTAAGAAACTCGGGGATCTGGCTCCAATTATAAAGAAAATTATGGATAGTATTTAAAAAAATGGGTTGAGAGAAATGCCTACCTGATCTAATATTCACTTCTCGAGTTCTGTACAGATTTTATATACATTTTATGTACATGCTGTTATGTTATTTTTTATACAGATCCATTTTGTGATTCAGGTTAAGTGCTTTTTTGCTTTACCTTCTACATTTATATTGTTTAAAATTAACTTGAAAACATGAATAACCAGAAAATATGTATGTTTAGAAAAACAGAAATTTTTATCTTGAAGATTGTGTGAAAGATCCTTGAAAGGTCCTTGAATTCAAGGACTTTAAATTTTTTTTTCATACAATCTTCTCAAGGCCTTGAATGTGGGTAGGGGGTGGTCACTGATGGTCACCACCCAAACACCCCAACCCCCCAGTGAGCAGTCAGGATGGAGGTCATCCTGGCCTATAGCCTAGCAGCACTGGTTTGCATGGTCAGTTTCCCAGCCTGGGGCCCAGCCATGCCCCCACCCACCTGCTGTGTGTAAGCTGCCCTAGACATCGCCCCCACACCCCACCCCTGCCATCCCTGACCTTTGTATCTGCAGCAGCAGCAGCAGCTTCACCCTTGAGGACCACTAGAGTGATGAGACTGGGACTGCCAGCTCCAATCCCATTCATCCGCAGCCATCTCCCACTAACATCCCTGGCTTCACTGGACTGGACTGACGTGAGTAGCCCAGCCAGTTGTTGTGCAGTGTCAGCATCCGCCACCACCGTCGCCACCGCAGCAACAGCTAGACCTGGCTCTGATTTATATTAGTACCAAGTCAGCGCCCAGGCAACGCACTCCTCCGTCGAAAAGGGGGCAGGTTGAGCAAGGACTTTGTAAGTGGAGAAGGCCAGCGTTACAGATGTAACTGATCCTCGGCAGTCCCGTGGCCTCGCCGGTAAGTGTTTTCCAGATAGATTCAGTTTCAGGAAGTGAATCGGATGCTTTTAATACTGCCTGGTTACATATGTGTGCTAGTTGCTGGGCAGTCGGCGGCTGGCGTGGTTGGAGCGCCGTGTCCCCGACCGTGTGTGTGCTTGGCAGCAGTGCAGGACTGTGCGGATTACGGCCATACTGTCGTGCGGATAATTCTCACTGCAGCGAAGTTACATGTGCATAGATTTGTGAGAGTCCAAAGGCAGGTCTCTATACTACTGCTACCCGGAGTCAGTGAAGCCTCCTCCATGATGAGACATAGCCATGTTGTGGCAGGGTGCTGATAAAGTTCTACACCCTGTAAGAGGCCACAGGACTGCTTTGTTCTCCTTATCCTGTCCCATGATAAGATGACTGATAACTTAAAGATGGGTGCATGGCTGGAGGCAGGTCTAACTTTGAGGCCAGTGGGGTGAAACAAGGGGTGGGGTGAAACTGGTCCTATCTCTTCCTGCATCTGATTAGATAAATCTGAAAGGGGTAGTTTTACTGGGGTTTCTGATTAAGGCATGGGATGTCAGAACATTTAATTGTGTTATGCAACTTTGCAGCCTCTTCCAGTTTCAGTTTTATAGATGTACTGTGACAATTTTACAGCCCCAGTGGAACTGTTTTTGGTAACTGATAAGAGTGTGTTAATTCAGGGGCTGTTTCTGGTGAAGGATCAGTGTAGATTAGATATCAGAAAGTACTCATTCTCACAGAGAACAACAAATGAATGGAACAAATTATCTACAGATTGTGTAAATGCTAGCAGTGGTAATATGTTTAGAAATAAAATTTACAAATTTCTCAGAGAAGCAGGCTACACATATATGAAAAATTTTTGGACTCTCAATAAAACCAAAGGCTTCCTTGTTCACTTGCCATATGGGTCTTTTGCCTTGGATGGCAATCTTGTTAAATCTGGTGGACTTTGCCAACATACATAAATTGTCTTGATATCACATATTCTTGGGTTACTTTACACTAATTTAACATCTATGATACATAAATAAAAAGATTTTCACCTTGAAATTGTAACATTTAAGAGTGTTTTTGAGTTTGGTAAATTGTCAACCATAAAAAGTCTAGCAAGAGCGAACTGGCAAAAGAAGAGAAATAAATATTTAGTGAACAACAAACCTTGATATTTCTGTTCAGTAGTATGATTAAAATAGGTTTGTGTATGTTTTTATCCCATATTTTATTAAGCGTAAATAAACATTGCAACGTATTATATGTTGTTGATTATTTATAGTGAATAATTTGAGCTAAAAAGCTACATGATGTAACTAAAAAGTAATTGAAAATATAAATTACATTTTCACCAGTTCCATTTCCAATTATTTACTTTTAAAAGCAAAACACCAATTGCAATTGTGGAATTGGAATTGGCATTCCAATTACGATGTAATTGACCCCACGTCTGACAGGGAGTGTAGCAAGGTTCCACTGAGGTGTTGACATGTAGGTAGGTGTCAGGCCAACGTAATTTTACCATCAGAGACAATGGGGGAATCTTAGCAAAGGGCAAGGAGGCAGTGTAGTCTAAAACATAGAGTGGTAAATTTGTCTTTTTGCAGGCATTCCTGTGGAACAACAACATTATGTTGTGGTTGATGTTTTAGTAATTTGTTAAATTTGAATTTAAAACGTGGATGCACATTGATTGACGGTGCAAGGAAACTTCTGATGATGACTGTTTAGTTGATTGACAGTGCAAGGAAATTTCTGATGATGACTGTTTAGTTGATTGACAGTGCAAGGAAATTTCTGATGATGACTGCTTATTTGATTGACATTGCAAGGAAACTTCTGATGATGACTGCTTAGTTGATTGATAGTGCAAAGAAACTTCTGATGATGACTGTTTAGTTGATTGACAGTGCAAGGAAACTTCTGATGATGACTGACTGCTTAGTTGATTGACAGTGCAAGGAAACTTCTGATGATGACTGCTTAGTTGATTGACAGTGCAAGGAAACTTCTGATGATGACTGTTTAGTTGATTGACAGTGCAAGGAAACTTCTGATGATGACTGTTTAGTTGCATCATTCTTGTTAAGGATTTTTTGCACATCGTAATCAAACAGTTACATGCAGCATGGGCTGGGAGGGAGGGGGAGTGGGAGAAAGGGGAAGAGGGGGACTAGGAGCGGGAGGGAGGGGGTTGGAGAGGGGGAGTGGGAGCAGGAGAGAGGGGGAGCGGGAGAGAGACAGAGACAAATGGGGAGTGGGAGAAGAGGGGAAGGAAATTGAAGACAAAGGAGGGATGGAGTGAAGGGGGAAGGGAGAGATAAGTAGAGAGGGAGAATGGCTGGAAGGGAGGGGGGAGAAAGAACGGAGAGAAGAGATTGGGAGAGAATGAAAGGGGGAGGGAGAGGATGGGTGGAAAAGAGAGTGAGAGGAGTACAGAGGGGGATTGGACAGGATGGAGGGAAGGAGGGATAGAGGGATACAATGGGTAGGAAAAGATGGAGGGAAAGTAGAGAAAGGAAGAGCTTGCAGTTTCCAACAGCTAGCAGCTTTTTGTTGCTGAATGTCATTGTAAAACAGTCATCCGTACACCAACTCTTGTCATTACTCATTATCATATTTCTTTGGCCCTCCTAGCCGGCACATATTAGTATCAATTCATAGGTTGCACACATGTTGTGTCACTGTAGTGTAATGTTTGTTAATTAATGGAGTTTCACACCGCCAAACTGTGTACTACACTGCAACAAAGTTCTGGCAATTATCAGGTAATGTTGCTCAATCAACTACACTATTTTACGTGACGTAGTTCTTTCTACGGTGGTGATAATTTTCCGTCTTCTTCGTCTAAATGCATTGCTTCCCAGATGAAATGTCTGAAAGATAGCCATTGCTGAATATTCAGTGTAAGAATTGGGAAGAGATTTGTTGATGTCAGTGCTGATGAAGCGATCCATTGTTTTATAGACTTCATCTGTGTGTGTCATGTCTGAATTGGTCTTAGAGTGGTAAAGATACACTAAGCCACTATATCATGTGTCATGCGTATTGTGATACATAACAATGTGTATTGCGATACATAACAATACACAGTTGTAAAGAAACAACACAGACACAGTGAGTGTTGCAACAACAACAACGACACTAACTAGAAAGACTGGATATAATAATCTGACATAGGGTGCTAACCCCCTACCCATCTCGAGAAGGGGCAAAGGGAAACTAGACCAGGTAACAGAAGGCTGGATGAGATAAAGCCTGAAATCCCTGGCTAAGGGTTGAATTAGCACAGATAGGATTAAGCTGTATCTACAGGTACTCAAGGAAAGGACTGAAATGATGGCATATTTACTATTAAATAGATGAACATTGTTGGACTCTCGATAAGCCAATGGCTTCCTTGTCCACTTGCCATCTGGGCCTTTGGCTTGGATGGCAAATCTTGTTAAATCTTGT
>SDWI01000007.1:138166-161178 GCA_009193005.1 Lamellibrachia luymesi
TTAAAAACAAGGTTGACACATATCTCAGGAGGGCGGGTTATAAGTAGATGAACATTGTTGGACTCTCGATAAGCCAATGGCTTCCTTGTCCACTTGCCATCTGGGCCTTTGGCTTGGATGGCAAATCTTGTTAAACACACATTCAGTACTCAGATGACAGATTACCAGCTGTACCCATGCCTTGTTTTTTATTTCATCTTCACCCTTCGACAGTCTGGGGTGTAAATGCCAAGGGCAAACTCTATGAAGCCAAGGTCCAGGTTGAGGCCATCAATGACCTTATTAGGAATGTCCTGTAACTATACACAGACAATGCTACACCCAGAAAAACAGTGAACTGGGTCAGTTTTTAACTTCCAACAAATGTGGATTGTAATCGTTAATATAAAAATAGTTATGATATTAATTTAGGTGCCCGATACCAATGCCAAACAGTTGTTTTACAACTGACAAAAGTTGCTACTTTGTTAGAGATGAAACAGTTTAATAATGGTTTGAAGTTATGCATGCAGTATGTTAGAAAGAAAATGGTCTTAAAATTGATAGCCTTCCTGTATTTTGGAAAGGTTTACTGTATTATCAAGACTGCTTAGATCTTCATCTACGTTTCTGACAGTTGAATTATCTTATTAATTTCATTACAATACTGGGATTGCAGGCATACTGTTTTATACACACCGCCTATGTTTAATATGGATGTTTATGAAGAATATGCTTGTGTCTTGTATTTATATGGATTTGATTAAAGAAAAAATCACTTGGTATTATTGAAGTGTGATGGATGACGATACGTGATCTGAAAGAAGCTGATATCAATAGTCTGATATAGGTATTTATTTAATAGCCTGTTAGATCATGACACTCGATCAAAGCAAACACCATGTCCATGATATAACGTGGCCTGCCCGGCCTAAACGAAGCTGAGTAACTATAAATATTTGAAACTTGGTAGATCAGACGAGCCCTGTAGGTGTTCTCTTGTGTGTATCTGTTCGTGCGCGCGTGCGGTTTGTCATTTCCTTGCACATGTGCGGTTTGTCATTTCCTTGCACTTGGTGGTCGATTGTCTATGTGACATTGTCACATAGACAATCGACCACCAAGGAGACCTCTGCCATGCTTGTTGATACAATCTTGGGCGCTCAATTCTGGTCAGATCCACGGACTGAGATTTATGTAACAGAAATCTCCCCATATATGGCCAGTCACAGAGTGTCTTGTGTGTGTGTGGAGACAACAACATGTACGGGTGAAAGATCCTGTGATTTCTCACAAAAAACCAGGGGAGCTAACCCCGATTAGTCATTCTCAAATAACACATACAGACTCGTGCAGCTTCTTCTTCTTGTGCAACCATAACCTCAGTTAGGCTGTTGGCGTTTCCTTGCAGTCTCTCTAGCCACTTCGGGTCCACCATCTGTCCAGTTCTTCATGTTGTCAATCCAGCCCATTTTCTTCCCGTGTTTTTTTTCTGGTAGTTCTCCTATGCTGGTCTTCTTTTCCAATGGCCGCAGACCTTCTTTGACTCCTGCTTGTCTTTCTCTGTGTCCCGCTTATCCTGAGCATTCTGTGTCATACCTACAGCTTGAATGCATGTATAAGTTCAAACTGTTCACTCAGCCACACTGTCAACAGGCATGTTCCTGCAGTGAGACTCCAACCAACTTACCCTAGCCACTTGTCCTAATTCTAGAGTTTCTACTGTTCCCTGGGGAATCCCCTGACATATAACATGGGTGATTCCCAGTGGGAAGTCTTGCAGATGGCTACAACAGGAGACAGGGGCTCAGCTGGGTTTTGCATCCCCTCAGTGTGGTTTCCCTCTTGGGAATTTCCATCTGTCAGTAGACCAATAAAGTTGTTCTTGGCTTAATGGCACCAAATATATGAATGTATCATACAGCGGAAATCACGGTCTTGTACACTAGTTTGAAATATGATTATGTAAATGTAAAAATAGCCCTGGTTATAGGTGTTGAGAATTGTTCATGGAAATGCGGAAAACATCTTCCTCCAATAAACTAGTGTTGCTTTTTAGCAGACTTCCATATGTTTTTTTTACTCGCTGCCATTTTGATTTGCCATTATTGTTCATGGTGCAAAAAATGTGAAATCACTCAAGATTTCTATAAAACGGTCTGGTATGCAGCAAAAAGATCTTAAGCGGCACCACGGGAAGTGGTATTTTCAGCTGGACTAGCCTGTGTGACTGGTATTGTCGCCAGGGACCAAGGGCTTGAAACTTGACATTCCACACAGCGGACTGCAGCAGGTTTCCAGTGATGGTATCAGCTGTATTCATACAAAGGTCAGCCTGTGTCTGTAGCTCATTACAGCATTGTCCAGTGACCCAGTGACCAGTTTCTTTTGTGTGACTGATGGAAAATCCTTATGATTATTTGTTTTGCATAAAATGTAAATTACGTTCTCCAAAGAGGCCCATTGTTTATGACCGAACAACCAGATTTAGTCAACATTTGGAGACCAGACATGAGAAATTTAAAGCTGTCCCTACCATTAATTAAACAACTAATCACCAATCATATCCAGGGCATCATAAAAAAAAATTTCAGTAGTGGCTAAGTGCAAAAAAACTTTTAAAGTGCTTTGATTAATCACTTATCCTGAACTATGGAAATAAAATTTAGTAACCTATGCGAATAGTTTTATTTCAAGTAAAAACTTTCAAAACATACAAATAAAATAAATAAGTTGAAATATAAATTAGTAAAAAATACATAAGTACAATATAACATGCTAGCTCATTTATGCCACTTTTGTATCAAGTTTTTGTGAAATCATGAGACAAACTATAAAATTACTTAATGCTTGTTCAAGCATTAACTGAAATGAAAATCAAAATGCAGGAAAATCATGATTTTCTTCCTTGGCGAAATTTCGTAACTTTGTCATGAGATTGGCAAGAGGAAGGAGGTCACATCCGTGATCAGCATTCACCCACACAGTGTTTACCATTTTTTATCCTTACCAGATCTAACAACTAAAGTAAATTATTTCGATGATTTGAAAAAATAGGAATTTTTTATTAAACAGACTGCGCACATTACTTAAACTAGTCACACGCTACACATCTGGACATAAGTGAACCGGATTCGCAATGGGCTGAACCATTTGAGGAAGCAGATATAAGCGGGTTATCCCTTGCAATGTTTCACTACTGTATTTCGGATTTGTCAAATGCTGTAACTATCACAACAATATGTTATTAACGAAAGTTGTTTTTGATTTACCTAGGTGACATGTGACAATAAATCCCTAGTAAAAGTGGCAGTGTTCTGCTCATTATGAGTGCTGCCTGAAGCCAATGTATACCATTATCATCAGTCTAGATTATTTTTTATATCTTATAAAGCAACATGTGAAGGAATGACAAGATAATTAAGAGATTTATATGCCTTTAGAAAAAAGGCTGTCCTTGCAACTTAATTTAAAATAACAAATTATATTATAAGATTTGTTTTTAGAAAATATTTTGCGACAGTCATTTACAAAAGCTAGCGTTTCTCTAAAGGCATTTATCATTTAATATTGAGAAGCCTGTGTGTGTGGCTGTAAGGCGAGTCGGTTAGGTCCAGAAAAAAGAAATGAAGGAAACGTGACTCCCAGTGCGGGTGTAATAAGTTCCTTGTTCTATGGTTTCACCGGTTCCTTGTTCTATGGTTTCACCATGTTCCAAGTGGCACGCATTCACTGCATACAACGTGTGTTAGTGTAATAGTGTGTTAGTGCCGTGTAAATAAAAAATTTGTGGTGGCAAAGACATACATCATTACGTGTACACATTACATGATACAGCACCACTGACGCGTGGAGGTTATCTGAAGTGGATTATGACTTTTGAAACAGGTATGAGAATATGAATGCATCGTGTGTTTAGTCTGTGTCTACATTAGGTCGGTCCGAGTATAGCAGAATCTGAGCGGAACTGTATTGATCCATGAAACCAACACTGTAGTGGCTGTCCATCACAGGATCGGTGTGATTCCGATAGGATCAGTGTGATTCTCATAGGATTGGTGGGATTCTCACATGATCTGTGCCATTCCAACAGGATCGGTTGGATTCTGACAGGATCAGTATGATTCTGATGTGATTGGTGTTTGTCTAACAGGATCCGTGTTATTCTCTCAGGGTCCGTGGGATTCTTATAGGATCTGTGGGATTATCACAGGACCGGCGGGATCCTCAAAGGATCGGTGGGATTCTCACAGGATTGGTGGGATTTTCACAGGATCTGAGATTCTCACAGGACCAGCTGGTTCCTCATAGGGCTGATGGGATTCTCACAGGACCGGTGGGATTCTCAAAGGATCGGTGGGATTCTCGCAGAATCCTCAGAGAACCCCACTGGTCCCGCAAAAAGAGAACATGATGTTTTAATACAAAATAAAGTGAACTAAGCCATAAATTGTCCCAGATTCCTCAAAAATTGCCAAGCAAATTTTTGTGGTTAGCATTAGGTATTCAGAGTATTTACGAACCTGTATGAAAAAACTGATCATTGTAAGCCTTTCTCCATCGCTGTCAATTTTAGTCCAGATTTGGCAATGGTTGCCTGTGCCGCACCACGCATGGTTCAGTTTAATGTACAGAAATACACACACCATGCTTATGCTACTTACCACTGTGCATCCAGACTTCTAGGGGGATTCCCTGTGGGAAATCTGGCAATATAGAGCAACAAGTGGATTAGGCAGTTTCCCAAAACCACAGTGGGGTTGCCTTGTGCCTCAATGCATTGGCATGTCCAGTGTCAAAGGATATGGAAGAAGGGTTAACCTCACACACAGCGGATAAGATTGCCAGTGATGCCATAATTTCTTAGTAGCGTGTCAGCAATTTCTCGACAAAAATACTTCAGAAATGGCGTCGATGTTGGATAGAAAATATTCCCTGCCTGTTATGCACTTGCTGCATCTGGACATCTCTAAATTGATATGTCATATATAAAGTAGTTTGTGACTGTGTGTGTATGTTCCTTCATATTTCTGTCAGTTTTATATATGGGGCTGACATTTTGTAGGCGTATCCGGAGACCCATGGGGAAGGTTCGTACATTAAAAAAATAAAACAAATTCCCCGGGGGTGGAGATATTGTGTATGTGCAGTAATAGGAATTCGTAGGTACGAACAACTGTTAGTGACGATGCGTGTTTTCTAGAGTTTAGAGTTATGCGAGCTACGTAAACGTCCACATAGCTTACTTCGTATGGTACAAATGCTTTGTGAAACTGGCAGAACTTTGGGCATGAAGTTGTCATTGCCCTACAAAAACAACTGGGTAGGGCAAGGATTCAAGTTCATGCTGCAGCTGCCTTTACTCCTGTGCAACGCTGGACAAGTCGACATGTAGGTAAATCATTTCATTAGCAGTTTCTGTAAGTTGTTGAAGTTATGACTATTTAACTTTACCGCTCCTGTCCATGATGGGTGTGTATTTTCGAGCTCACAGTTATTGTGTAAGCCAGAAAATGGGGTAAGGGGGTAAATCTACCCTTACCCTGGGGAGTAACGTCCATCTTGTCTCACGGAAATCATTGTATGATTTGCCCTGTGGAGGGTCAGTGGTTATGCTCATGACTCATGATTTAAGCACCAATAAAATCTTGTATCATGGAAAGCCAGATTTAGTGGCATACATCCAGTGCGGGACTTGGTCTAAATCATATCTGTCTGAGAGATACAAATCTGTTTACATCGGAAGTGAACTTGGTGCTTTGTAAAGTTGATGTCTTTTGGAGTGCCATGTGTAACTAGACATTACAGTACAGTGTCAAACTGTCTGTCAAGTTTGGTTTGGTTTTATTTGTTAGTTAACACTGTTCATTCAATCTTCTTGTTGATTAAATCTTGTTGATTCAGTCTTCTTGTTGATTCAGTCTTATTGATTTGGTCTTCTTGTTGATTAAGTTTTCTTGTTGAATCAGTCTTCTTGTTGATTAAATCTTGTTGATTCGGTCTTCTTGTTGATTAAATCTTATTGATTTGGTCTTCTTATTGGTTCAGTCTTCTTGTTGATTAAGTCTTGTAGATTCGGTCTTGTTCATTCAGTCTCCTTGTTCATTCAGTACTGTTGATTCAGTCTTGTTCATTCGGTCTTCTTGTTCATTCAGTCTTCTTGTTGATCCAGTCTTCTTGTTCATTCAGTCTTGTTCATTCAATCTTCTTGTGCATTCAGTCTTGTTAATTCAGTCTTCTTGTTCATTCAGTCTTCTTGTTCATCCAGTCTTCTTGTTCATCCAGTCTTCTTGTTGATCCAGTCTTTCTGTTCATTCAGTCTTGTTCATTCATCTTGTTTCCTTTTCTGAAAACAGTGACTCAAGACTACATTCACAACAAGCATGTGTTCATCTTGAGGTATACGTGTTAGTTCATCACCATATATGGTCAAACATGTGAGTGTTTTAATTTACTACAATTTTGTTTTATCTTGTCTTTCAAAAAACATACTTTGCTGCAGCTAGTTGAAGAACGACACATTTTCCAGTGTTTGACTTGCGGAAATATTTGTGTGTTTTGCACAAGAACAAAAACTACCACTGAGTACAAACAGCATTGCTCTGATCCTGAGTAGCCGGCCATAGTGCAGGTATGTGTCTGTTTGGTAATATGTATATTGTAACCTAGAACCTGTGTGTCTTCAGGCAGTGAGTTGGTTCATGTGTGCACATGTGGTAATGTACAAAACATGTCTGGTAATCTTACTATTACTGAGCTGGTGTATGTATCTTTGTTGTGTTAATCCTTCTAAACACTTTCAACCTCGGTTGCCAAACTTTCAGGGGTTAATCTGAGACCCCAGGAACGAGTGGTAAGACTGTTATTTTTTCATAATCTGACATGGGCATGACCATGCATATTCCAGTGGTAGACCATTCCAGCATCCTATGTGATCATTAAATGGCACAGCCAATAAAAGTCACGCACCAATTGTGGTGCTCTTGGTACAACAGTTTTAGTTTTATTGCTGGATGTTCACAGATATTTGACCAAACATTTTATGCTTCCCAAATGATAATACTGGAATTATATTTAAAGAGATAAAAGGGATAGGAGATAACTTAACGTGTACCTGCTTCCTGGGCAAATGAAGTTGGTGTGTAGCTGACATGAGACAGTTCATGTGTATTAAAGAAAATGCAGCATTATTTTGAAGGTCATTTAGTTTTAATTTGAACAATAATGTTTTTTTTGCACAACTCGACTTCATAATCTGTGGACGAAACATCACACGATAACGATGCAAGCCAAATCAATTGTGGACAAGAAATTATCATTCAAACATTACAGATGCACCGTAGCAAAGTAGAGGGGAAATGTATTAACATCCTAATTATCGTAGCTTTATTAAATATGAATCAAGGACAAAAGCCCCTCCAGACGAAAAACCCACAGACGAAAGCCCTCCCAGACAAAAACCCACAACGTAAAATATTGGCTAAATTTTGATATACACAAGCTGCAGACTATGTACTCTGGGGTGGATTCGTACTCTGGTGTCCCAGTGACTTGTATCTTGTGTATACAACTGGCTGTGCATACGCCTGTGTCTGGACCTAATAGCTATTGCCCTGGTTTGTTTACAAACACTGTTTGAAAATGGACAAAGTCTGCAATGGTCTCCTGGGTGTGGACAAGTGTGCCACATTTTTATCAATTGTATGAGTTGGTGCAAAGTGGAAGGTTACATTGTGAATGGTTGATGTGTGAAGTGGTGTACTCTGCTGTGAAATGTGTGAGTGGTGTCAATGGAAAGATTAAAGTGTGTTTGTTGGATGTGTGAAGTGGTGCACTCTAATGGGAAATGTGTCAGTGGTGTGAAAGAAGATGTGTGTGCTGGATTTGTTGACTGGTGCATTGTAATGCAAAGTGTATGAGTGGTATTGAAGGAGAAGATTATAGTGCAGAAGGTAATTTGGTCCGATGTGTAATATTGAATGTGCTAACTCAAACTAAGTATGGTGTGTTCGGGATGTATAAAATGATGCACTATGTTGTTAAGTGGTTGGGGGGGCTTTTGTCTGGGTGGGATTGTGTCCCGGGGGGGGAGAGGGGGATTATATGCAGTGGGGATTTTGTCTGCACACCACATAATACTGAGAGGGTGGATTCAGGGTCTACAACAAGTGGCTACAGCAACAAGGTGTTACCTGAGGCCGGCCACCTGTGATTGATGCGGTAACTCAGTTGATGCACCAATATTTCGGTGCACTACACACCAGTTGCAAAGTCTGCGGCCCGCACAGGTTCATCACTGCAAGAAAAAACACCAGTTCCATTCCACAAGGCTGCGTGCAGACATCACTGAAGTGTTTTATTGGATGATTACCCGTGTTTCGTGTTTCCCGTGGCGTGAACTTGCAAGCAGCTGATTCTGGGAGGGGGGACTGGGTGAAAAAAAATAAATGGATGAACTTTTGTCTGGTATTTTTATTTCTGATTAATTCATGTCGAGACCCTGATGTTGTTTCTGTGTCTAGGTTGTCAGGCATTCGTGTGTGCGTGCACATGCGTGCATGTGCTTGTGCGTTACATGCATGTTTTATTCAGATAGAAATTTGTTAGAGAATTAATTACTTGAAGAAATCTTATATTTAAAATGCTTGCCCAGTTTAGGTAAAGTTAGTATGGATTTTCAGGTTTGGTTTAGCGTTCTATTAGGGTGGATCAGTTTTGTAATTTATTTCTGACATGGAGTAAGGATTTTGGTGCTTATAATTTTATGTATAAATTTTATATATAGGTTAGTTTTCTAACATAGAGCATCTATGTGATATTGATACCATAACATGGTAGTTGATAGTAGAACATATCCTATATAGGAATAGCACTTTCCCTTCTAAATTGAACATTTTTGGGTGTTACCCTCATTGCATTGTAGGGACGTTGTCCTATGGCATTAGCTTGGTGAGGGGACATTGACCCCTGACATATTGTACCCAAACAGCAGTGTTAACACTAACAACCTTTTTGGGTGATATTAAATGTTTTTTCTAATTTTGTCACGTCCAATGAATTCAATTTAATAACTTTGCGTCTGGGCCTGAAGAATAGATTGGTGGTGACACCTAGTGACAAAACCACAAACTGCCTTGAGTACAACTGGGCACCATCGATTTAACAACCAGTACTCTTTTAAAGTTTTTGTTTGTCAGGGGGCTTGTGGTGGCTCCCCTGTGGGGGGGTTTTAGCCTGGATTCCAAACTTACAGGTGGGATACTTCAAGCCAACATTTTCCCCTAAGCACTCCTCCTAGGTGCAGAAAGGGGAATCACAGTTCTGGTCCACTGGGGGATATAAAGCACCCTCTTAATACCACCTGTGTCTCCACCCCTCCTCAAATAAACCCCATTGTGGTCAGAATGCTGAAAGATGTTGGATGAGATTAAGAAGAGGAGATGGGATGTTGTCCAGCTGGGAAGTGAGCTTTGACAATACTCAGCCCTTGCTGCAGTGATCTTCACCCACAGGCTAGGGGTGGGGGAATCTCTGGCAGGAAGGTTTCCCTTCCTCACATCCTACAGGCAACAGAGCCTTTGGCCTGATTGTGAGTTTGGTTTCATCCCATCTTTGTGAGTTTCTGTGTATATTGTAACCCTTGGCCCAAAAAATATAGAATTTTTTTTGTAGGATTTTTATTGGAGTTTTGTAGGAATCTTGCACAAGTCATTTCTATAGAAATCCGAAAATAATCTACAGAATTCTTGTAGAATATTGTATAGAATTTTTTTAGAATATGCTATAGGATTTGTGTGTTTTCTGAACAATATTCAGGTATACTCTAGAATAAAAAAATCTATATAGGAATCTATGGAAAATTGGAGTAGACATAAAAAATCTATAGAATCTGTAATGTTCTATAGTTTTCAATACACAATTCTACTGCTATACTCTTCAGAATTCTATAGATTTCTATAGATTTTTGCTAAGAGAATGTGGGCCAGAGAAGTACTGTGCTAGAAACTTCACTGTTTTAATGGAGCTTAGATAATCATGTTTTAAAGGGTCCCCATTTTAATTCTGAACTGAAACATGGTTTTAGTTTTGAGGATATGTCGGGGGGGGGGACAAACAAACCAACATCAAATCATATGCTTTATCTGTTGAAAATTTGAGTTACCAGACAAATTTAAAAAAATAATTTCAGTTGAACAAAAACAGTTCAAATTAAACTTGTCCACACAGATATGTGTAAAATAAGCTGCCTTCTGTTAAAACAACTTAAAACAAGTACTCAAATCAGTTTGAATGGAACATGTTTGAGAGGCTTTATAGATTATAGGTATTTATATATTACATGTCATTAAAATATAAAACATAAAATATATATATATATTCAAACAAGTCTGATTTTTTTACTTTAAAAAAAAGTTTTTCAGTCACAATTTGTTGTCCTTGTATCCATAACATCTTGTCTTGTGACCTTGTGACCTCTGACACACTAACCAGTAACAGTTTGCTATGGTTGAAATACACCACCAATGGAGACCAAAATCACAGTCTGGAGTTCTTGGTTTCTGAGACTGACTCGGATTACCCCACTGCTTTCTGTTGCAGACAAATCAGCTCAGGGCTATTGCCAGTAAAACATCACAAGGGGTGTAATGTTTTCATTCCTACAGGGTACATTTTGATTCCTCAGTAGCATTTGATTCCACATGCTGTTTGAATTTCACTGAAATGCCATATTATTATGGGGGTCCATCCTGGGTATGGTGATTGGGTCCCAATAATAACATTGTATCCTTGTCATAATATGACATCTGGAAATATTTCAGTTTATTATAACTGCAATTTACTTTCTGACATTCTGAAACATTTTCTTTTCCAAGAATGATAGTACATTTACAGAAAACCGTATATATTATAAAGAAAAGAATATATAATTGTAAGAAAATATGTAATTGTTATGAATAATGTATATAATTAACAAATTGTTTCATCAGTATTGTTGTGCATTGTACAGATCTCAACTATGGCCACTGTGGCATGACAGTGTTAACAAGATGTGCACACAGTGGCGTAATGCATTGCACAAGTCATGGTAGCTATCATATGGTTCGCATAGAGATTTAATACCATCAATTGCTGAATGTGTACCTTTAGATGTTGCTTTGGTCTTTAGGTTTATACAGTTTTACAGAACATTAGCCTTAACTAATTATGAGGAGTGTCTAAGTAATATTATGATAGCTAGATATCTGTGGGGCCACTTTTATATCAATGATGATGATAATAATTTTATTCAGCCATTTACAACATAGTGGTGGTAATGCAGATTTCACAACAATTGGTCTTGCTGCTGTGGATAAGCATTTTGAAGCAGTACTTTTGAATGATTTGCTCGGTTCTAGATACCCTGATGCGTCCATGACTGTAATCTGCTTATGGTTCCACCAGCGGTGACAGATGGGAGCCTTATCAGGACTATAAATTATAATGATCCTAAATCAGTGGTACCCCAATAATGGGAATGTCTGTAATGAACCCCATTATGCGGCCTCATGGGGTCACACACCCCTTCCACCCCACTGCCTTGATCTTGAGCCTGGCCATGTGGGAGGGCCATTTGTTCGAGGGGGGGTCCAGAAAAAACCTTTTAATTGAGAGGTCTTTGTTTTGCTTTTATTGCAGAAAGTTGACAGAAGGCAGATTGCACAGGCTGGCTGATCGATCGCCATGGAAACGAGGAGGTCAACCTCCCCTGACCTGGAGCAGGCCAACTCACCGGTAGGTGTCTGGGGTGGCAGGGGGGAGGGATGGGGGGAGGGTTGTTTTTAGATGGTTGAATGCTTGTGTAGTTTAGTTTTGTGGTGCTGTTGCCTGTTTGTTGGAAGTGCTCAGTTGGTTGGATTTCGGTGGTGGCTCTGGTTTAATGGATCTGTGTCATGTGACAGTATGCACTGATGGGGTAGGTAGTAAATAGTAACCGGGTATCGGCTTGCAAAAACATTAAGTACATTTTTAGTCCCTGGTCTTGTTTGTTTTATTTCAGGTGTATTTTGTAGTATCTTATTATAATCGAGCAAGTGTTTGTTTGTATGTTATACTACTCCTGGTAGACGCTTTGTTTCAGGGGTTAATCTATGTCTATGACCCCGCGCGGTGGGGTCGCTCATATCTTAGATGGATATCTTTGTGAACATTTTTTTTATATTGTTATGACATTTACAACTACCAAGTTATCCCATCTGGAGAATGGGCGGTTGTGTTAGTAATAACAGTGTGTTGTTCTGTCAGTATTAAGTGAAGGTATTTTATCAGGAATTAAAAAGACTTGACAGAGAGTTGACAGTATTGGCAGGAGTACAACGATTTATCTTTTGTGCCATATATTTGTATTCAAGAATAATTACGCAATGGAAAAAATTATGAATTAACCCTTACAGACCTGAATGTTTTTCCAGAAATGTGTATGCATATTTTAAAGCACATGTGATTTCAATATCACTGAGACTTTCCCTACACTTGTATACATTTTTGGAAAGGTAACATCCTCACGAATCCATTGATGGAGAAAAGAAA
Source organism: Lamellibrachia luymesi (assembly GCA_009193005.1). Classification (NCBI taxonomy): domain Eukaryota; kingdom Metazoa; phylum Annelida; class Polychaeta; order Sabellida; family Siboglinidae; genus Lamellibrachia; species Lamellibrachia luymesi. The sequence continues at coordinate 150,713 of SDWI01000007.1, forward strand.
GTAATTTTGAAGTTATGTGACGTAATAATTTATTTCAAAATGGCCACAAAATATTAGGAGTACTAGCGTAATATCAAGCATCACATGCATTAACAAGATAATGACTGCATATTTAGAAAGAACACTAATGTTTACACAAAGTGGCAAAATATGAAGGCAATCAGTATATTAAATTTTTTACATTTTATACCGACATCATTGGCAAGTGATTTTCAGGAATTAAAGGATGGCAAATCTTGTTAAATCTTGTTAAAGTGTAAAAATCCAGATGATTTCTATATGTACACACTTGCCAGCGTACCTACCAAAATAAAACTACTAGTACTAGCCACATATTGTATGAATGATGATTGCATATTTAGGAAGAACACTAACATTTACACAAAGTGGCAAACTATGTAGGTAATCAGTACATTATTTCATGTTTTGGACAGACTCCATTGACTACTGTAAAAATCCAGACGATTTCTATACATATCGTTGTCAGAAACAGTCGCTTTGCTATCGAATGTTCAAATATGGGTGATATTATGTATCATCGTCACTGGCACTGTTGTCTTCACCAAAACATCTATAATTATCGCTCAAATTGTCGATAATCCTGAGTACTTCATTTGGATCCGTGATCAACCACGATCGTAGTGCCATGGTTGCTTTATCCGGATGGACAGGTTTTTGGCAGTGTTTTTCAAATTACAATTACAGGTCTCAAACTAAACATTTTGTGACGCCATTACAACCAGGCAATGCCTACGCCGTCACAATATATTGCGCAACCGATCTTTAGAGGTTAAGAGAAAGTGAAGTCAAAATTATATATATGAGCAGGTATATTTAAAAGTATGTTTCATTGAGTGTTATCATTTATTTTAAAACGGAAGACATTTTGTTAGCCCCCCATGTCATATTGTACCTAATATCATCTATATAAGGATATATTAACTTTATCATTAATTATACAAAGAAGAGAAATACAAAATTGAAGTAGGATTCATAAGCTGTACAGATTTACTGTTTATAGTTTAAAACTGAGGTACAGTTTATTGATGATAATCTCAGGTTCAACAGATGTTTAACTGCCCCCATCGAATTCTTCCTCCCCCCCAATCCCCTCCATCTCACCAAGTTCATACCTGTCTGGTTGAAGCAAGGTTGGATTCCTCCTTTGCCTAATAAAACCAGGCATGGCTAATTTGAGCTGATTTTCAAATGTCCCAGCCCAAATTCCTTGTCGGAGAAAACAACCCAAATTCCTTGTCCGGGGGAAAAACAGGCGTCCAACGGTTAGATGGGCCATCAAGTCAGGACTGCAGAACAGGGGTGACATTTATAAATGGTGCCTCAGGTAAAATCAACTTCTCTGCATGGCACACGCAAAGGAGTTGGCAATGGTACAGGTTTTCACTGCTGTCGTTAGATTCAGGGATGAAATCGGCAGAACTCGCATTTTGTATGTGTTGTGGTTTTCAGGAGACGACTGGTACAGATTCAGTGAAATCCATCTGGGGCTGTGTGGGGGGGGGAGGGGGGAGGCGTAGTGTATTGGTGAACGTCTTGTAAATGTAAAAATATGAATTCTTGGGAATCCTTTTTCCGGTATATCATTTACGAAATTTTGTATGGTTGTGTGGAAAAGTGGCAACTTTAGTTGCAGTGCATTTATGAAAAAGTCTGTGATTTTTAATTGATAACTTTTAGTTATTTCAGGACTTCTTCTGTTTAATGACCACTTTCATTTGGTTGAAGATTTTGGGGGTAATCTTTGGCAGAAGAAGAAATATAGTAGTGTGATTTAGTGGGGTTAGGGGATGTAGAAATGTAGGGAGGGAAGTGGATGGGAGGGGTGTTTATAGAATTTAGTGGTGGCGCTGGAGCCTGGACTCAAAAGAGACATGGTGGTCTCAGATACCACTTCTTGGGGCAGGCTATTCCACTCTGCTATTGTGCGTTGGAAAAATTATATCTTCCTATACTGCTTATGGTGGTAGGGAAGGTCATACCCGATGTTAAAGGTCGACACGATTATGAGTATGCAAATATGTTGTTCAATTCTGATTATCACTTAAGGGTGTAATTCAGTACACTATATTGTAATCAGAGTTGTGATAGATAATCACTGTTACTTGCAATTGAATAATCCAGCACCACAGGGACTTTTCCATTACTGGGGTAGGGTTTCAGGGACAACAAAGACAGACTGTGTTGCTGCCAGAGGGGGTGCTTTCAGGTGTATAAAAGGGCATTGTGACTGTTGGGGACTGGAGGAAGGGGGGATGCTTAGGGAACCCCTAGAACCTACCATTCCTTCTTTGTTAGCACACTTCATGTGATAATTGGAAAGAAAAAAGAAACAGAAAAAAAGTAAGACAGTTTGTTAGGAAAACATTTTACAATGGTCATGTTTTGTGGGGTCGCAAGATATCAACCCAATTCTGTTCAGAAGCTTGGAAGCCACTGGGATCATTGTTAGAACACATCTTACAGCAGCCAACATCACCTTGGTCACTATGATGCCATTATGATGTCATTGCAGCTAGATGCCATTGTGTTAATTAATCATGTTAATCTTGAAAGGCGTTTAGATCATAGCATAAATCAGTGGAGCAGATATTAGTTTTACCAGTTATAATATTGTACACATATTTATACATTTCACTTTCACAACACATGATAATGTAACACAAAAATACTTTTATAATGTGTAAAATATTTTAAAATATTTTAATAATGATCAAAATAAACTGTTATTTTTTGCCAGTTACTTTAATTCCTGTTACATTTTTCCTACATGTGTCTTGATCGTGTAGTTCTTGATTAGTTTCTATGGTATTGGGTTTGCGTAATTCATTTGTCAGTGTGCAGCAATTGGAAACCAGAAAAATTATTTCTAATATGGTTGTTTTGATGACAATTACGCAACATAATATACCTGTGACAATGACAATGAATCTTCACTTTATTCTGTACGTTGTCCGTAAATAGTGCATTCAAAATCAGTTGGTATTACATGCTGTGGTTGGCGTGCGTTTTGAAGCATGTTGGTCTATCCTGGTCCCATCTTTAACTGTCTTGACAAATGGTCCCATGATGGTCCTGGTACCATATGTCACTGTCTTGACTAGTGGTCCCATGATGGTCCTGGTACCATATGTCACTGTCTTGACTAGTGGTCCCATGATGGTCCTGGTACCATATGTCATTGTCCTGACAAGTGGTCCCATGATGGTCCTGGTACCATATATCACTGTCCTGACAAGTGGTCCCATGATGGTCCTGGTACCATATATCACTGTCCTGACAAGGGTGTCTGCTGTGGCCAGCCATTAACTGAAGTAATAACCATACATCCATCCCTACTTAGTACTACAAAACAAGCCACTCAGACTCAAGCCTCCTACATAGGAAATGTCACAACCACGCAAGTATGTCTCTGGGCTAACTCTGATGTTATAAACTGTTTAGCCAATTTAGCTAAAGCCCCCATTTTTTTTATTGCTTTAGCCACATTTTTTATGTGCATCAAGAAAACAAATGCTCATGTATTCTGCAGGCTTCTCAACGAAAATGCTGGTGGCCAAATTGGCTCAAATAACTAACTTTTGTTTAGCCAAATCCAATGCCATGTGGCCTATGGCCAAAATGGCCACCAGCAGCGCTAGCCTAGTGTGTATTCCCACAGTAACAAGGGTTGTCAGCCCAAGAACAGTTTTTCAGGCCAAAAAAAGTCCCGTAGGCTCGCTGTCCCATGAGGATGGGAGAGTGTAAAAAAAAACTGCACATGAAGACTTTCAGGGCAAACAACGATAAATGCCAATTCGGGCGACGTTTCTGAATGGGAAAAATTTCATAGTTGAAATGTGCAATAAATATTTCAGCCCCTGCTATCATTTGTTTTGATGTTGAGTTTGTACAATATTCCACCATCATGTACAAGTTTCCAACTACATTGTGAAGATGAAACACAGAAATAAGTTTCTCTCAAAAACAAAAAACAGATCTCTCGCTTTGCCCTGAAACATTTTTCTTGCATATCTAGGTTGTAGTGAAAACCAAATTTTTTTTTAAATCTTCGTGCCACTGACAGTTCCAACAACACGGTCAGGTTTTCTACAGTTTCTTTGTTTCACAAGTGTAGATCTTGCTGCTTGGCATACACTCGTTTTGTCTGGATCCCAAGTGTACACATTTTTGTGTACAGTGCAGTATGTAGAAGCACATACTAGCACGTCACACTTATTCCGATTTGTCAACTCGAGGTGTTGAAAGACAAAATGACAGTCAGTGGGCGAACTGCATTAACAGAGCATTAGATCTAGTTGGGGCTCAGCCATAACTTGCTGTCTGAAATAAAAAATTGGGTTCCCAACATTTGAAACAAATATTCTGGCCCGTGTGCTGCTAAAATATTGACTTTTCCTCATTTAGGATAAAATATTTTAGGAAATAATTGCTGAGAAAATGTAGAAAATAAAACCCAGCAGTTGTGATAAATAAAAGATAAGCTTGTTCATGATTTTTTTCAACAAATATGAAATATTCCACTAGCCTGAAAAGCCAACACCTGTCAGTTTTATAAAAATAAAATGCTATTCCTCAAAACACATTTAAGCATTTCAGACTATAACATTGACAGGACATAACATTTATTAATCACCTTCTTCCAGTCAGCCTTTTCTGCAGAATGACGGAAAAGAAACAAAAAGGGTAACTTAAATTTTTTAGAAATAAATTATATAATTCTTTTATTGTGATATTTTTTAGAATACTTATCAACAGTGATTTCCAGTCAGTGAGGACCCTAGTCATTATGTATTTCTGGATCAACAATGAGTAGAACATAATATTGATGCACACAATATTATGATATTCTTTTATTGTAAATTTGTATTTCTGTCGAGATGTTAATTAGCAGCCAAAATAATGACTCATTGCTTATATTTACCCAATTAATAATAATAAAGTTTATTTTGCCTTGCAGCCATAGAAGTTGAATAGTACATATACGCATAGTAAATATCAAGAAATAAATATATATGTATATATATATTAAAAAAAGAAAAATAGATTAAATACAATATATTTGTACAGCATTTAATTGCATATAAATCAATACAGATAATGTGTAAAATTAAGAGTATTAAATTGCATATAAATAGCTACATAAAAAATAAAGGCGTATAAAATGAAGAGCATTAAATTGCGTAAGTAAATAAAATTAAGTCTTAATAATAAGTAAAACATAGAAAAGTATACCGCTGCATCGCAATTGTTGCTTGTTCTTTTGTTGCCACGTCTTTACATTGTTTAAGTTTGTGCAGACTAGACGTAATACAGGACAGATGTGCCAACAGATTTTTCTGGATGAGCTTTCTCAAAACACTCTTGGGCTTCTCTGTGGCTCCCCATCCCTCAGCCCCTCCTAGTTGTCCCAGCACCCATAGATCCATCATCTCCCTCTGTGGTCTGTCTAATACCAAGTGTAATCCTAATGGGCACTGACACTTTGCAGTCCAGCCCACTTTCTTCCTCCCATCCCGTGTAATTCCTCTGACAAGTAGCTTCATATAACGAGTGGTCTTGTGCCAGCAATATCTGTGTGTGTTGCTGTATGTGCTATAAAACCGATTGTGGCTGTGTTTGTTTGTCTGTCTGCCTGTTCCCTCATCTCGCTGGCAATTTCGCATGTATGGGGCCTGAAATTCTATAGGCATGCACGGGTCCATGGAGATGGGTCATAATTAAAAAAGAAAAAAAAATTTCCTGGGGGTGGCGATTTTACGAAGGAACTTACATAGACGTTTGACATAGATGATATAACTTGGAACAATCGTAGTTCATGGTATCGTACAATTGTTCACAACACTGTTCTACAATTGTTCACAACACTGTTCTACAATTGTTCACAACGCACGATTTTGGCAGCATGAAGTTGTATCCACCATTGCCATTGGCATTGTCCTACCAAAACTTGACTGGGCAGTGCAAGGAGTCATAAGTTGTATCCACCATTGCCATTGGCATTGTCCTACCAAAACTTGACTGGGCAGTGCAACGAGTCATAAGTGTATCCACCATTGCCATTGGCATTGTCCTACCAAAACTTGACTGGGCAGTGCAAGGAGTCATAAATTCTGGAAGTGGCTGCCTTTTCTGCTGGGCGTGAAATGCCAAGTAACTCAGCTAGTGTGGCAATATTGTGTCTGTCATGACTCGCTTTGTTTACAGTAGGGGAAAGTTCATTATTTTATTTCCCAAACCATTGTAGTTGAACGAATTGTTATTGGTCTCGAGATGGTACATCCTTTTGGAGATTTATTGCACCCTGGATAGAGGTCTAGAACACTATGGAGGGGTGTGGCACGAAGTGGGAAGTTGGTCCTAAATTGCAGAATGCATGTAATGCAGAAAAAAAACGTTCTAAAAGGGCAGAAAAATGTTCCAGAAGAAATACGTTTCTTCCAGCAGAATAGTGGAATACAATAAAAGTATGTTGTGGTTATACACGAGGGGTAAATAGAGAGCACTAATGATACAGTGATACTTATTGCGATTCTCTTATGTTAGTAGTTTGTGCGTGGTCTCTTTCATGGTTATTATGTATGGTAACCAGTTTTTCAACACACAAGACCGCGTTGAACTGACATTGGTCGCTTCTTCCATTGCGGCTGTTCTAATTGATCATAGTTGCTGATGGGTGTCTATCCTTCATCAAGTATTTCCCTGATCCTGACAGTCCCAGATAAGGGCACAAGAGTTATATAACTGGGAAGGCTGACTTCCCAGGCTTTTTATCCCTGCCATGAAACAGGGAGCTGTAGGCTTCACTGAGCCAGATGACAGTCTAGGTGACAGTTGGAGACAGCGCCAGTGACAGATGGAGGCACAGAAAATGGAAAGGGTCAGCACAGGAGGAGGATTTTCCTGTTTTTCCCAGCATTGCCCATACAGGAGGACCATGTGTGACCAACTGTGCTGCACCTATCTTCCCAACTTTTTGTCTCTCCCATCAGGGGGTGATTAGCCCATTTTGACATGTGTCACACCACCTTTGGATGTTTTGAGACCCCCCAACACCTTCATAATGCTAGCCAATACACTACCTAAAATTATGTCCGTTTTGAGAAAGATCCCCCCCCCCACCCCTCCTGTATGCACCTGTTGTTGTATTCATTGGATATCTGTATTGGTTCGTAGTTCACAAGTAGAATGCAAGTCTGTTTTATCACTCTCGTGGCCAGACCACCCAAATCAACCCGACTACACCTCATGGCCAGAATGCCCAAATCAACCCGACTACGCCTCATGGCCAGAACGCCCAAATAAACCCGACTACAGCAACAGGAGCCATTTATAAACTGCATAGTTGTAAACAGTGTCAGCGAATAAGAACAAGAAAGTTTATTTTGACCCCGTTTGTGATACAAATAAAAATTGAATGATAGAAGAAAATATGCATTAATACATTCACATGGAAAAGTACAAACACAATAAAACTTAATAAGGGGTCAGTGACTCCTATAAAGCCTTTGCAGTTGCTCTCATAGGAGCCACCAGTGAAATATAATTAACTAACTCATTTATACAAAAGGTTGTGACAGTGCGTGTGTGCTGAGGGAGTAAGAGTGTGCATGAATATTTGAGTGTATATATTGAGATATGTAAGTAATACATAAGGACATTTCCTTCTGGCAGTCAGCGGATAATATAGTAAAGTTTGACTATCAAATTAAAAAAGTTGGAAATGTTAACGATTTCCGTTAAGTTTTATTGGCAAACTTGTTCTAGGTTCGACGTCAAATACTGAAAACAGAACCACTTTTAAACTACCAGTTTGGTTACTTAATTTTCAGCCAATCAAATAAAAGCTTGTCGTTTGCTGTGAGCTGGTATCATGGAGAATGTCTGCATAGTTTCAAAACACAAAAATAATGGTGATGACTATGATTGAATGATAAGTTTTGAGCGTTCTATTTTTTGTACGATGGTATTATTGCGCAGCTGGTTAAAGCGGCGTTTTTTCGGAGATTGATTGTAATTCTTGGATTTTGAGGGATTTTTGGAAGGTAGTTTTGACGCTAACGTTGTCGAGACGCAAACATGATACAGTCGACAGTGACATCAGCCTTGATGAAGATATTTCTGACGGCTCTGATCATGATGAGAATGATGATTCATGTACAGTTTAATGTAAATCATGAAAAGACTGCATTCAGAAAAAAATACTGTGATTTTAGTTTTGTTTACCCTAGACATGAAATTCTTTTTGTATTTTACAGCGTATTAATTTATTTACATTTCATGTGCTGCATGTATCCGCTAATTATTGGTGGAAAATATAATAAAAATGAATTATCGATAATAATTTTGAGAATATTTTTTTTCTTCAAACTGTAGCAAAGCATATTTTGGAAGTAAATTTGAATAACTTTATAATTTTTTGCTATTTACTTCAGCAGTTAGTGTTTCAACTACTGTGCAATTTTGTTTTTATCAGATGAAAAATTTAATATTTGTATTCATGCAACTCGAGCCAATTATAGGATTTGTTCACGACGTCAATTCAAGATTTAATAGGATTCTTTAGGAGACAATGCATTGCAACTCAGCAGCACGTACAAATTGGTATTAATTTGGCCAGAAAAGGGTTAAAATATAGTGGGGTGAGGTGGCGTTTGGTTAGAACAGACGTTCAATCGAGAGAACCCGGTTTCACTGTGCTTTTACTGTTTTCTCAAGTGATTTCAATCATGCCACCTTAACGACGGCTGTATAAGAAAATAATTCTGACAGTAAGCACATGTTCCTCTAGTCGTTGGTACTATAACATACAGATTGCTCCCATTTTGTTTTTTGCTAGACCCTAACTTCTGTATTTAATCTATCCATCGTGTTTTTGCTCATAAGTGACACTCAACATTTTCAACACTTCACCAACAGGTGAACACGTTTATCAGATATCTATCTCCTAATGGATGAATATGACTGAGTAAATAGTGTTCAATTTAAAAACAAAAACTAGTTTTTCAGCGTGTATCCAGTCTAATCTGAGCAAAATCTACCTTTATTTTGAAATCACTTCAATGCTGGAAGCTCTGGTTCAAAAGTTATTTGGACGTCCACGCTGTACTTCTATCAGGTATGACATGGTAACTAGCTTTTTTGTGCCAGATGTTGGAACTTCCTCATTGAGACTACTAAAAACTAAAACTAAAACTAGTACTTCCGCATTCATCTGAAACTGTAGCTACCTTCTGAAAAAAACTGAAGACATTTATTCCAAGTTGCATTTCCACCATAAATCTTCGGTGGTCCCTCGTTCTGGTAATGACTTTTGTGCATACCTGTTCACGATTATGCTTAATGATTCTGTTTTGTTGCACCTCTGAGCTCAGGTTCCTGGGTATGTAGGCACCATAGAAGTTAGTATTATTATTGTAGATGAAACAGGTTAATTGGGATGATTTTTGACAGGGAAATGAGGATTGGGGCATTAATGCTTTACACAACATGACAGGCGGTTTTCTAGTAGCAGCTTATAAATGGTGATGGTTAGTACTCTGGCAAATACAGATGATGAGTGATGGGAGAGAGTTGGAGCATGGTCAACTGTGATATTCTAGAACAAAAACTGAAGATTGGAGAAACATTTTTTTGGCAAATAAGACGAATTTTCAAAGATGTTTGTGTAACTTGTGTTCCACACCAAATGGTGTCATCCTATTTTAACAAGAAAATAAAACAGTAGTCTGGCCCCACTTCATTGTGTGACTAAATACAAAGTCGTTGTAACTATTAGTGGATTGTTCTGTGTTGTAGATTCATTAATGCTATATTCTCCTTGCTGTGCACTTGACTGTTTATCCATTAGCTCTGAGTCAGTGCCCCGCTGCTGTTTATGTTATAGGCTGCAGTGGTTTTTAATGTTCCGCTTATGGGCAGTGCAGGCAACAATGTTTTTTTACAGCCAGTTTATTTTAAAAATAGTAGTTTAATAAGTTTTGAAAATTATTATATATTTACATTTTCTTAGTAAGTAAATGTTATATATAAATCTTGTACGTGCATAGCAGGATTTGCCTGTTTGAAATGCCTTGTAAACGTTTTATAGGTTATCTTTGTGGTTAAGTGTAATGATCTAGGGTTAGACTTGTGGTTAAATGTTAAGGTCCAAGGTTACACTTGTGGCAATTGTTAGGGTCTTAGGATTACATTGTTACATTAGGGTATATGGCTATATTTGTGGCTAAGCATGAAGATCTAGGGTTTGATTTGTGGTTAAATGTTAGAGTCTGTGTAGTTGTGGTATGTTTTAGGGTCTATGGGTGGGGTGTTAGGGTCTGTGGGTGGGGTGTTAGGGTTAGGGTTGCAGCAAGTGTTAAGAAAATGTGTTAAAATATATTTGGTGCAGAGCGCAGTTAGCACGTGCTCTGAAGTTTTATGCCCAGAAACAGCATTCATATATAAAT
>SDWI01000007.1:161275-173077 GCA_009193005.1 Lamellibrachia luymesi
CACTAGTCCATCGCAGGTACCTTCCAAACAGTGTTTGTACTCATTTGCAGCTGAGTAGACTGAGGCAAAGTAGAGTAAACGAAATTGCCTAAGAAAACGAACCGTCCCCAGTGTGGGTCTTGAACTCACAACCCTCGAATTTAGAGTCCAACACCTTAACCACTAGGCCATGGTTGCCCCCTGTGCTAACTGTGCTCTGCACCAAATATATTTTAACACATTTTCTTAACACTTGCTGCAACCCTAACATCCCACCCATAGACCCTAACACCCCACCCATAGACCCTAACATCCCACCCATATTTGAGTGTAATATATATATATATATATATATATATATATATATATATATATTTAGAAATTCGAGATACAAATTTGTGCACAGCATTGAAAAACGTTCACTTTGTCACCATAAAAAAATAGATGTGATCCTGGCTTGACACAAGGTGATATCATCATGTGGACTAGCTAATGCTGTTGCCTGCAACCAGATTGCAGCTTTGTTGGTCGTGGTGATGTCACATGAAATAGAAGTGATGCTATTTTGAAGCAACATCGCAAGCAATATGAAACAAACTTGACCATTCCTATTGACATAGCCATCGCCTCATTGTGGCTACCATCGGATCCTTCTTGTAAATCCAGCTCATCACTGGGCTGTCCTGGTAGGGCAGGTGTCACCTATGCTGGGGTTGGGATTTATCCCTGGCAGATAGTGCTCTTTAGATTTCATAACATTACAAAGTCCAAACCTCAGTGAGTAGCTGTGTGTGGGTGCATTGTGGGGGGGGGCCTCATAGCTTGCATAGTGATTAGTTATTCTGTCTCCTTGCTTCCTAACTTCGCTACCCTTGCTCCCTCCTTCCATCCCTCCATCTCCTTTGCTCTCTCCCCCTCCCTCCATCTTTCTCTTGCTCCCCACATGCTCCCTTCCCCTCCCCTTGCTCCCTCCCTCTCCCTTGCCCCCTCCCTCTCCCTTGCCCCCTCCCTCTCTTCCCCTCCTTCCCTTGCTCCCTTCCCCTCCAAACCTCATCATAGACCTCCCTTGGTCCCTCCTTCCATTCCTCCATCTCCCTCCCTTGCTCCGCCCTCCCTCCCTCTTCCCATGCTCCCTTCTCCTGCCTTCCCTTCCTCCCCTCCCTCCCCCTTGCTCCCTCCATCCCCTCCCTCTCCCTTGTTCCCTCTTCCCCATCCTCCTTGCTCCCATCCCCTCCCACTCCCTTGCTTCCCTCCCTTCCCCCTTTATCCCTTGTTCCCTCCCTCCCTTCCCCTCCTTCCTTGCCCCCTCCCCTCCCTTGCTCCCTCCCTCCCCCTCTCTCCCTTGCTCCCTCACTCTCTATCCCTTGCTTCCTCCCCATCTCTCCATTGGTCCCTTCCCTCCCTCCTTTGCTCCCTTCCCTCCCTCCTTTGCTCCCTCCCCTTCCCTTACTCCCTTTCCCTCCCTCTCTTCCCCCATCCTCCATTGCTCCCTCCCTCCTTCCCTTGTTCCATCCTCTTCACCATCTTCCTTGCTCCCATCCCCCCTCCCTTGCTTCCCTCCCTTCCCCCTTTATCCCTTGTTCCCTCCCTCTCTCCCTTCCCCTCCTTCCCTTGCTCCCTCCCCTCCCCCTCTCTCCCTTGCTCCCTCACTCTCTATCCCTTGCTTCCTCCCCCTCTCTCCATTGGTCCCTTCCCTCCCTCCTTTGCTCCCTCCCCTTCCTTTACTCCCTTTCCCTCCCTCCTTCCCTTGCTCCCTCCTCTTCCTTCCTCTCTCCCTTGCTCCATCCCTCTCCGTCCCTTCAACCTCTCTTTGCTCCCTCCCTCCCCCTCTCCCTTGTTCCCTCCCTCTACCCTACACAATCCACACAGAACTAGTACCAGAGTTCAGTGTCTTGAAACTGGACTTTGGACTAGAGATGTTGTGGTTTGTCAGTGATTCCTACAGTGGTGTGTTATTGCTGTACCGTATAGTGGTGTGTTATTGCTGTACCATACAGTGGTGTGTTATTGCTGTACCGTACAGTGGTGTGTTATTGCTGTACCGTTGGTTCTTCTTACATAATTATTGCCTGCTCATCCATATTGCCCAGTGGGGACAGTATGCTATTAATTTCTCTATTCCACACAGACCGCACAAACTGTACACTTTCTGTCTTGTCGCCACTTCAAATCATACAGCTTTGCTTTTGAGAAAATCAACATATTATTACTAAGAATTTAAAATACCATATATCTGGGACCAGCCCATACATAGATGCGTACACACATCATAAAAATAATAATAAATAACATAGAAGTTGCTCCCGTCATTTATCAATGGTCAAACTGAAATTCCATTATATGAACAATTGGATCCAATTTCACAAGTGTTAAACTTTATATCATTGTCAAAAACTTGTTGGGTTTGTATTTGTCCTAGAGAAACCCATGATTATATAAACAGAAGCTCTTAAAATAGTCCTGAATCATCCCTGCAGTGAGGTGATGTTTTGACACTTGGTATTTCCTATAGCTCACTATGCATCACGAGTATACAGCAGTGTCGGAAATTAGCAAAAACATTAGCTGGCCCAGATTTTTTTTACTGGCCCAGTTCCATTTTAAATCAGCCCTGGTGAGTTTGAACTGCCCCACAAAAAAGTATAAATTATAAGTGTATGCAATAAAGCAAAACATCAAAGTCACCATTGGACAATAAAAAAAAAATAAAAAATTCATAACAGTAAAATATAAGACAATAGAGTATTCTATAGAACTTGTATTGAATATTCTATAGGATTTTTGCGGAGGCATTTCTATGGAATTCAGAAAATATTCTGTAGAGTTTGTAGTATTCAAAAGTTTGCTATACAATATTCTGCTATGTTCTGTAGAATTCTATGAAATTCTACAAAGCTATACAAATCTATAGAAAATTTAAGTAGATGTAACCACATTCTATGGAATCTGTCATATTCTAGTTTTTTTATACACAATTCTATACTCTAGAATTCCATTGAATTCTATAGATTTCTATAGTTTTTTTGTTAAGGGCACTTTGGTCCAGTCCTTAGAGTGACCTTAATAATGAGGTTTCAGTGTCCTTTGTTATTGATGCTGCTAGTCTTGAGTTTTCCTGACAGGTAAAAATGCCTCTCATTGTTAGATCACCATGCAGCTTCATTTTTATTTAAATGGTGATCACTATGGAATGAATTGCAAAAATCAAACTCAAAATACACAATGATTGATCAGTAAAATTAATCTTTTGTCAGTTTTGAAATATAAAATTGTTCTTTTAATGTCAACTTATTATCTCTACAAACATTGCAGTAAGAAGTTCTTAAACTCTTTTCACCATATATGTTTGAACTAGATTGCAAATCTGTGCTGTCAGTCAACCTCATGAATATAGTAAGCAGTGTGTTCACCAGATGGCATCACGGGAATGTGATTTCCTCATGAATATAGGTTACCAATAATCAGGGGTCGAAATTAAGAAATTTAACCCACTCGCCAGGGGGACTAGTAGCATTAATATGTTACTCATCCCCATAAAAAATCACTACTCCCCATTTTTGGTGGACATCATCAAAATGCGACGCATTTATATTGCATTTATATTGTTACAAAACGAGTGGAAAATAGCTACTCGCCCCGGGGGACTAGTGCAGGCCAAAGGTTACTCATCCCCAGGAATTTCTACTCGCCTCGGGCGAAGGGGGGAGCATTAAGTTCGATCCCTGCCAATAATGCAATTGATGTTACTTGTTAAGAAAATAATTTGTTGTTGTTGTGGAAAGTAAGTTTTAGTTGATGATTCGTAACTGTCTTGTTTAGGATGAAGAGAGTATCAATTACTACAGACTGAGCCATATCTTCTTCTCTCTTGGTCTGTTGGATGGGGGCTACATTTCTTTTTGTCAATCTTTCCTCACTTATTCTCTGTCCAGCCCATCACAGTCTGCTCCCTCGCTACCTTCATCCTCACGTGTTTCTTCATTCTGATCTCTTCTTTTAATTCCCCCATCTTCTTTCTGTCTTCTCATTTCACTTGAAATATTCTCTGACTAAGCGATATATTTGTTGCCAATGAGTAACATGCTGCAATTACTGTGCAAGACTATTCACTCAAATATCCACCTGTCTGTAGCCAGGTACTCATGTGTACAGCTGAGTGAACTGTGGCAACGTAGGATGAAAAATATTGCCAAAGCTTCGAAACGGCAGCAAAAGGATTCGAACCTGGGTTGTCTCGATTGAGAGCCTGACATTCTAACAGCAACAATGCTGCACCCAGCTGCAGTTGAATGATAAATAACAGCTTTCACTAAAGTGGGAGCCAATGTTGCGTGCAAAGGGGAGGGTATCAAGGCCCGTGTAGTAATTTTAATTTATGTTGGTTGCATGCAAAATATATTTTAAAGTACTAATTCTGAGGGGGTCTGAGAGTGAATACCCTTTGTATGAATATGTAAATGTCGACAGTTGTGAACGGCCATTATAATAATTATATACACAAAATTACACATATACTTTCCTTCAAGTAGCAGACATGACAGTGAAAAGGGTCTGGTATTTGTCAGTGGCACACAGCATAATAACAACATAATGTCCACTGTATATGTGTGCATATATAGTTGTGTGATTTTATGATTGTGTGTGTGGGTGGGTATGGGTGTGTGTGGGTGGGTATGGGTGTGGGTGGGTGGGTATGGGTGTGTGTGGGTGGGTGTGGGTGCGCTGTGCTGCTCAGCATTGCCTCAAGTCACTCGGCTGTATAAATGAGAACCTGGCTAGAAACAGAGATGGACACATGAACGAATAGTCTTTGTGTAGTAATTGCAGTGTGGCTGAATGCTTCCCAGAGAAGTTGAGATGGCATTGCTGTGAACAGGCCAGGGGTTGAAGTGTATTGGACTGGATACCTCGCTATATAAGAACTTACCTACATACAGTTATGGTGGTGAAATAAATACTTTCTGGTTTGTAAGATGATTCATTAGCTGCATTGTCTTTGTGCACTGAACAGCCCAAGTAGCCACTCCGAAAATCATGACCATGAATCATTTGTTGAAGTAGGCAATTTATTATGGGTCTTGCGCAAGGTGTATGAAATATGTAAATCAGGAAGATGGATAGGCATACTTGAGATAATACAATGACAAACAGTCATCGAGCAGGGACATTTCTCAAACAGATCCAAGGGTTGAACTGCATAATTAAACCCAGCTATTGCTGATATGTGTGCAAGCTGTGATTTTGTTGTTTCATCTCTAATCCTGGATTTTAGAACGTGCATTAGTGTGCTGTAATTTTTTAGTGTTAGGGGCAAAGCAAATTTGCCTGTTTTAATCCGAAAGTTCAGATTGGCGATTCATATATTGTGGTATTTGTCTAAATACACAGTTCAGGATGATAATGCAGTTATATAAGTTCAACAGTGTTGAATCTACAATTTTGTTATCTTTGATAGCTGTTATAGCATTACTTTTTCTCTTTGCAAAATTTTTCTTATGATTTTTTAAGCTTTCACAGCACATTAAACACCTCACTCATTCACTTACTCACTCACTCACTCAACCCATGGCCGAGACAGTCATTGGGGTGACTCATCAACTACGCCTCGCAACCGATCGATCCACATCTTCCTTGGTGTTCCGTTTTCTTCCCCCTTTCACCATGCCCTGTAGAATTTCTTTGTCGATGCTGCTGCACCAAGTTGTGTGTCTGTACCAGAGTTCTTCCTTCTTTTAATTGTGTTCAGGACTGGGTTTTGGGGTCTTACCAAGTCATTGATGGTTTGCACTGTGAAGTCGTTGTACTCTTTGTGAGGATGTTTTCAGCAGTTAACTAAAAAAATTATAAAGGTGTGTAAATGTAAAGGCAGATGAAAAGCACTAGTTTTTTGTGTCCATCACTTGAGAGTACTGTCAACTGAAAGTGGTGCTGCCATCTTCTGGCTAGTGGCAGCATTGACCAATGATTTACAAAGTCAGTATCCAGGACTGAAGGCCACAATCCAGCACTGTTGCTACGTCATGAACAGCTTTTCCCATGCATGACTGCAACTTAATAGTGTCTGCGTATCAGCAGGTGTTAAATGCAATCATTCTGTCATAAACAGTTCAGTGCTGACACCTGGTGACCATGATCACAAGCAAACAATTTGGGGCCAGTGTAGTCACTGTTGTGTGTCAAATGACTGCAGTAGATGTGATGCTAACATTAGTCGATCCATCGACAAAGGAGTGATGTTGTACACTCTTTGTCTGTATAGTAAAGACACAAGGCCTTAGGCAGAGGAAGAAAACCAGACTTTTTAGATGGAATGTTCATATTAAAATATTATCTTATTATTATATTATTATTTGTCTTGTTTCAGCTAACAGTTACATTATATTACAGTTACATTATATTACTTATAGGGGTATTCCATCTCAAATCAACCAAAATAAGACATTCTTGTTGCACTGAAAAAATAATGGGTAAAATGGGCCCTTAGCCCTTGTTCGTTTTATACGAGGGCAGTACAGAGACAGTTGGCATGTAAATGCTTGGTTCTTTTGTACAAGTGCTCAAGTATAGCCACTTAGTCATTGGTTACAATTTAAGTAAATTCTGAGACATCAGCTTTTGGACCATTGGTTGATTTCACATGGAATGACACAGGTACATTATAAAGGTATATATAACCTAGAACTATGTATGTATTCACAAGTTTTTTTTGCATTTGACAAAAATATGTACATAATTTTCTCAGCTATAGGATTTGATATTGTTTTGTGATCTATTGATTAGATAAAGACACAAAAAATCATATATTTGAAATAGTTTTTTTTCAACATCAAGCCATTTGAAAAAACTTGGGGAATCTAAATACGGTGCATTACTTAAGCACTGTACCTGCCTTTCACATAAAAAATTATTTGAATTTTAACTCCATGGCCACTTGGCTGTTAAATATAGGCCAGTTTTCACTATGTACCAACTTTGGAGATCGGTATCTCACGAACTAATCAAGATAGAAACTTAAAACTTCTGATATACATACATATGTAGGTGCACTATTGATCATAATATGATTAATTTGTTTTCTGACATGTTTTATTGTTGAAACATGGGTCTAAATATAAAACATAAACACACAACTTTAATATCAGATTGTGGGAGAACTAATATATAGATATGGAGCTATGATACGTCTGTTACTATCTATGTATAGTGGAGAATAAGCAGGCCAAATCTCAGAGTTTTAGCACAAATAGTTTTTAGTTATTGGTATTTAAAGTAGAACAAGAAATCTTCTACAACAGAATCTGCCAAATTTGAAATGGTCATAACTCAGAAACTATTCCAGCTACAGCACTATGGTTTGACATGTGTGGTTATATTGATATGTGGATTAATTGGTAAAATTTTGGTTGAATAAAAAAATATGAGTGCAACATGCATTGGTTCATATGAGATGGAATACCCCTATATAGCTAAATATACAGACTTGATTTTTACCATTGTGATTAACACACACTCCATCATGTGGGTGTGCTAACCCCTTTCCCATTTCAAATGCATTGTCATGAGATCATGAGAGGCAGTCCACTGTGAATTTGCGATGTGTTCTTCATGTTAAGGACCCAATAATAATGCTGGGCCAGGAAGCTGAATGTGGGTATACACTTGTTATAAATTGGCATACCATTAGACTTTGGGTCAGTTAAATTATAATTGGAATTGAAACTCTAATTCTGGAATCGGTGTTTTCTTTTTAAAAGTAATTTGAATTGGTGAAAATGTAACTGATATTTTCAATTACTTTTTTAACTACATCATGTAACTTTTTAACTCTAATTATTCACTACAAATAATGATATAATAATAAAAAATTTTAAATATTGCGTATATTATATTTATTTGTCATTATGAATCATAATAGGCAGAACTTAAATAAAGCTGCCTTAAAAATATATGCTATTTTTCGGTATTGAGTAAAATTAAATAGAATACAAATTTATAAAATAACTCATAAAACATAAATGCAATTTTAGAAATTAATTAGTTTAATGACTTAGCTTATATGATACAAAGTTGTATTTAACTCCGAATCCGAATAGTAGGTATGAGCATTTCGCATTTTGTTTTGGAAGCATGTAACACTATAATTATAATCTGTCATACTCTGAATTTGTAAAACACTAGTATGCTTTGAGGTTACAGTCGAACAGAAATCAACTCCCGTGAACATATCTGCTGAGTAAGAAATAATATTTGTTGAATACTACACTGTGGAAGAAGTGAACAGTTGTTAGTGTTGACTTTGATTTGTCCCCCCCCCCCCGTCTGTCAAGAATAAACCTTACACATTTGTACCTCCTTCCTTGCAGGGCAGGAAAACCAATTAAGCAGAACTGTCACCCGTCCGTCAAACAGCTGATAAATATAGCGGGTATTATACCGAGGGTCTGACCTAAGACAACCTCACAGTAACAGACGCATTTTGCATGCATATCTTGAAGATTGAGTTTGGCGTGATTCCGCTTTTTTTCAGTATTGCTGTAGGAATTAATCTGTGTTAAGTAGTTCGTCAACAACAGATGGAAGTAATTTAGTTAGCTGCCTAAATAAAGCCGATTAGCACTTTGGTTTAGTTCAACAAAACAATATTGTAGGCTCTACATAACCAGTATTAATAAAATAAAGGTGGTCTAAGACCATCTGAAGTATATTTTGTGACATTGTGTAGTTAAGAAATTATTATTAATTTATTTTGTTAGTGTTATTTTGAAGTTCTGAAGTCGGAAACAACATTTTTGTGGCCAATCTACTCAGTGGTTGTTGAATGTTGTTTTAAACATGCATTTACACATGAAAACCTACAATAATATAAAACTAATTTCCACCTTTATTCTATAAAAATAAATTGTCATCTTTGAAAGCATTTTTTTAAGTATTGTTTGAAAGCATTCTTTAAAAGTATTGTTTGAAAGCATTATTTGACAGAATCGTGTGCTTCTGCTGTATTTTGAATAGTGACTATGGAAAGTCATATTTTACTTTGTGACGAATGAAACTACCAATACAGCACACACGCTTTACATTCTCAATCAAGATGTGTATAAAATAAAATAAAAAATGGTAAGATAAACGAGGGAAGAAGTCTGATTAAAAGACTGCTTTGCAAAAAGTGTTGCAAAGCTGAATAAGAATGTGTCGTACTATGGTAGAGGTCTAGGGGATGTTGATTTAGTGACCAGTGGCAGCGAGCTAGCTCACTTCCTCCTGTGCCGTGTCCGCATTCACGCCTCTACACATAATGTCCTTTGTGGCTTCTCTGTCGTTGTTCACACTGTCGCAATGTTTTTTATCTCGCCGCTGTCAAGAACGCCACAGAAAATGTCGCCTGCCGGACGGCCGTGATTCTCTGACGTGTGAACATGACGTAGGATTTGTGAGTTTCTCCTCGTGCTAGACATTGCGTGTCATGATTTCACACTTTCAAGACAATGGATCACGGTTGGGGGGACAAGTTTAAGTATGTCGCTGGCCTAGGGCGGCAGGGATGACATCTGACAGGTATCCGATGAGTGATTGTGGCCGCTGACACGTTTTACTCGCAGCATGTTCACGCCTACTTGACAAACTTATTGTGCACTTGTTTAGTGGGATGTACCGATGCTTATGCCATGGTTTATGATAGGACTGATTTGTGTGATGACGATAGTTGACTAGGGACATTGGTGTTTCAGTAAAGTCACTGATGGTCAGACCAGAAGGTCAATGTCCTGAACCCATGCAATGTAGCTGCTTTAAACAAGTTTTTTTATGGCTCAGTTTGACTTCAAAATGCCAGGTACAGTTAAATAGAAAAATATATAGAGCTAAGTGGTCAATCAAAATTAAACTATGATTTCAGTTACGATTTCATGAATTGGTTCATCACGTTGGCGTCTTTGCCAGGTTGTGTGCTGAATGTTTTGATCAAGTTAAAAAGTAATTAAAATATTCTTTGATTATTAAATTTATGTGAATCAATTACTGGACATAATTGTGATAACAACCTTGTATAATTTTTCAGTATGGTTATAGTTATAATTAATTTTAATTGAACCTACCTTCGTAATCAATTAATTAATTGTTAGTAAACAACTTAGGACATTTTGAGATTATTGTTGCAATTTGGTGGGTGACATGAAAGATGTGAAACTATCTCTTGACAAGCTGTTCACTCAAACTGTGATGCTCATATACATGTATACTTCAAACATTAAAAAATAAATATTTTTGTGGATGTTGCCTTGATATCTCTAATATTCCAACTTTGCTATATCCTGGTGCATGAGTTGAACGCCCATCCAGACAGATGGCTTATTGCCATCCACTATGTACCAGTGGCGCTGTCATGTGCTGCCACCTTGTGTAGGTAATTCAATTTATTGCATGTTAAGTAAAAAAATTCATGTAATTTTGTTGTGTTCTCAAGAAAAGTGGGGTCTTTGTAGTAAATTAGTGTAAAATATAATCATTGAATTGTATGATGTTTGATGCTAACACGATTTTATGATAAAAGGAATGTTATAGTTAAAGATGCTTGGTTCTAGCTCAGTATTTGTTTATTTGGTGGGCCTGGACCTGGGAACTGTCCAGCCGGGGGAAAGATAAGAAATCCCTACACCAGGTACTCAGAGGCACAAGCTCCCCACATAGGCACACCTACACAAGACCAGATGTGGATCTGTCAACTATGGAAAGCACGTGTTTATGACCCCCAAATTACCTCTGACTGATGGCGGTGCAAATGCGTACCTAAAAGCGCAGAACATTGCCTGCCTCTGCTCCAGATTATCCCTATCTTGAGGAATTCCCCCCAGATCCCGCACCTGTGGAGGAAGGCCCTGGGCTGTGCTTTATGAAGTTTTTCCCTCAACGCCAGGCAGCCCCAAGATGCTTGTGCCAGGCACCGGCCTGTGCTAACAATTATAGCTGTCTATCAGTTGGCAGGGAATACTTCAGAGCTGTCAGTCCCTGTCGTTCTGTAAACAACGTGGGCTTCTGGGATTTGGGATCACTGACTGGTGGGATGGAGCTGACAGGTATGGATAGAGGGGAGCGCTGGGTGGGGTTTGGAGAGGGTTAGTAATGGGTAGAGTAGGTGGTCACTTGTTTTCTTAATTCTTTCATAGTTGTCAGTGTCAGTGAAGATAATCCTAAATCCAAAAATTTCATAGAACATTCTATAGGATTTTTATGTCATAATATTTTTGTAGACATATCTATATAATTTGTAGTATTCTATGGTTATCTTTTCAATATTCTAATATGCTCTGTAGCATTTTATTATAATTGTATAACATTCTACACAAATCTATAGAAAATTTAAGTAGACATAAACTATTGCTATAGAATCTGTAGTATTCTATGGTTTTCTATGCAAAATTCGACTATCTCTTTAGAATTCTGTAGATTTTATAGAATTGGATAGATTTGTTTAGCTAAGGGCCTTGGTCATAGGAAATATGTTCTTAATCAAACCAAATACGAGATGTTGTACTATAATTCCGTGCTGGTAATTAATTTACCTTATTCCTTTAACAATGTTTCATATAAGAATAAGAAAGGTTAACATATCGGAGGTACTTGAAACCATCATGGAAGCTTCTGTATTCGGTAGCATAGTTTGTGTTCCTATGTCACGCAAACGGTTCTGGTAAAAACATTGTAATCTTGCAGAACATTTTTTGGGGGGAGCAAATTGCATAAATTTGTGCTGTGCCATCATATGTGTGTATGACATAATTATATCCACGTAATACTGGTCGATCTCTGTGTTCCTATGTCACGCAAACG